>JACEGR010003264.1:0-108599 GCA_014170235.1 Listronotus bonariensis | reverse complement strand
TAGAACCGTTCTTGATACTATTGACAGTTCAGAGAACGGTTCCAGAACGGTTCAGAATGGTTCTAAAAGGTAAAAGAAGGGCAAAAGAAATACACTAATTACCGCGGTTATAATTGGTTGAACGCCTAAAATTGATGTATGTCAAAGTCAAAAATAACGTTTTCAAACCATGACGTAACAACTATTTTTTTTAAACAAAAGCTTTTAATACGAATTGGGGTTGTAAAAAGGTATTCTTTGGTAGACTGTTAATAATTTGACAATTAATAAATACAGAGTGGAAAATATAACATTATTCCGGAAAAACCGCCGACAGATAAGTTGACAGTAGTTAAGTAATTTTTCCACTTAAAATTTATATTTGACATACCAATTCTTGATAGTGATTGGTCAAAATTTATGGTTTTTTCGGTCTCATATACATATATTATGTTTATTTTAACTTTTTTCTTATTTTGATGTTACAAGATCGTATAATAAAAGACTTAATTATTTGGGTTTGGGGTTCTTTTCAAATAGACCCACTTAGTAATCTCGATTTTATATTAATCAGCTTCCCTTAGAATATGGAAAAGAATACGGAATTCCACTGTAGTGCATTTCTTTATGCCCCATTTGAAGAAGCCCCAAACTTCCTTTGTACTTTGTACGGCATAGTTTTTGTTGAACCCCAAAAGAACATTTTCACAGTAAAATTATAAAGGCAAACTATGGTAATTTTTATTTATTTATTTTTTAAAATGAAAAACTGTGTGATGGGCCTTAAGCCGCGTCCAGACTTGGAACAATTTGCCGTGACGCTCCACGCCGCATACCGCGGACGTGTACGTCGTTTCAAGGGCTTGGCGACTAATTCGCCGGTGATTCGGAGCTTGTCCGTTTTTAGCAGTAAAAAGCGCGCAAAAAGGTTGGCTAGTTTGGACGGATGTTTGGCGAATTGTTGCAAGTCTAGACGCGGCTTTAGAAGCAATAAAAACTTGCTTAAATTTACTAAATTTAAGAAAATCATTTAGTTTGTGTTACTAACAGTCTTGTACTCAGAAATGGTTTTCCGGGGGAAGTTTAAGATTTCCAGAAGGATCTTGAAATTCCGAAAAAATTAACATTAAAACAGTTGAAGACCTAAAAAGGTCATCACCTTTAAATACCAAGCAAACAATTTATACTTTGAGATTACTTTCATACTTATTGTTTGATCACCAAATTTTTTGCTTCGGAAGGGGTTTCCTCCTCCCCCGCCACCACCTGGCTGGTTACTAGTTGCTATAGATTATTTTATCCTTTAATATCTAATCTTTTATTTGACAAAGGCTCAAACCCAATCATAGCTCTTAGTGGCGTCTTTTCCATAGAAACGGCTAAAAGGGAGAAAAAAATAGGGTAATTGTCTAGAAAGTGGAGGCAACTCCGATTTTAACGAAATTTTGCATGTGGGTTTTTTTGGGGCGCTGATCACTAATCTAAAGAATTTTTAGTCGAAAACGTTTCGTTTCCATCATCAAAATGGAAAATCAAACAAGTTCTTTTTTACTATATTCCTTCTTCGTTTTGCACACAATTCTTGATTTAAAGCTAAAGTAGCCCACAAAGTTAGATTTTCACCCGTTAAAATCCCGTTTTCTATGTATTTTAGACTATTTTTCAAATTAATGCGAAGGTTCTCTTTAAACCGCATCAAGTCATGCTTACACTGCTCCAGCGCATCCACCATAATTTGCTACGATTGAAAATGAAGCTATATGCAATTTAATTTAAAAATATTGAAATACGTAGAAAATGGGATTTTAAAAGGTAAAAAACAAATATTGTGGGCTATTTTAACTTTTAAACAAGAACTGTATGCAAAAAAGAAGGGGAATATAGCAAAAATAAGATTAGTTTGATTTTCCACTTTGATGATGGATATCTCGGAAATGAAACGGTTCCGACTAAAAATGTTTCAGATTCGTTATCAGAGCCCTAAAAACCCCCATATGCCAAATTTCATCAAAATCGGAGTTGTCCCCACTTTCTATACAATTACCGCAACTTACTGCTAGCAGCTTTCATACGAGGTGTTTTCACATGCGCAGCGGCAATGCTGAATATCGTAGTTCACAAGATAGTGGACATGTTCTCTATCAAGCCACAATTTAAAAAAATATTGTCGGTGTTTTATCTGCTTTACTAAAAGACCGACTGTCGGGTTTTTATCTAGGACCATAATTAAAAAAGAAGACAGACGTCAGGAAAAAAAGAAGAGGAATAGGAATAATTAATTAACCTAGAAAATTTAAAAACAATATTTTTATTTGATTTTTACATTTTAATGAAGTACTGCGAAACCTTTAAATTAATTACTGTATTGGTGAATAACTTTCAACGGTTTGGGTTCTATAAAAGTTTTTACAGTAAGTGAACAACTATATTAGTTTTGCCATAAAACATTAAAACCCATTGCGAATCTCAATGGAGTTAACTAATCTTCATTTTGCTAGGTATTTTATTTCTTTTTTGCTTTATAGCTTAGAGAAAAGAAAACAAATACATTTAAGTTAGCTTAACTGTATTTGTTATACCGGTCGAACAAACCATAATTCTGTATATTTTATGGTATTTTGTATCCACAGTCATGATATACACAGTGCTGCGTTTACATATTTGCCTCCCGTAGGCTATTAATTTTAGCCGCCTCTAATTTTTTCCTTTTTCATTCAGAAACAAATTTGAAAATCGAAATCAAGTAAACAAATTTATGAAGTACAAAATCTGCCGCCCCCTAAAAACGCCGCCCTAGGCTTCAGCCTACTCAGCCTGCTGGTAAATGCACCACTGTATATACAATAATTGATTGTTTACCTATATCAAATTGCTGGACGATAGCTATTACAGTTGTCTTGGGAAATTATCCATGATACTGCTCTATCTAGGGAGTTACATATTTTTCAATACTCTGTTCTGAATAAATTGTATTGATACAAAACTTGATAAATATGTAAAAAACTTGTGTTGAAACACAGTTGCCAGAACCAAACAAAAACTTAAACTAATAAAACATTTTCTACTATCTATGTATACCAGCAATGGCAAACTAATGGTACATACACGGTGATCAAACTTTAGTTAGCACTATTGCTAACGTCTTTATTATTGATACAATGAGATACAAACTTGGTTAAATTAGTGTAGATGTAGATTTTTTTTTGCTGATTAACGTGCTGCCGACAGAAACACAAAAGATCATCAATTTTTCGATTTATTGCAGAAAATGTACTTTTTTAATGAAGCACCCTGCATATTATATTACCATTTGAAAGATCTATCAAAGAGCTTTTAAAAAGTCCACATGTGATATAACTAATTTTGACTAGTTTCGGAAATATGGCCATCCTTAGGAATTTAATAGTAACTGGCACTTTTAAATAAAACACCATGTATATTTTATCATTATTTAATAGATAGTTTAAAAAGCTTTAAGAAAATACCAAATTGGATATGTCTAATTATCCCTTAAATTATAAAGCTTCACTTTCAATCGCAGCGCCAAGACTACTGCGATCAGGAAATGCTTTCAAAGTGAAAGCTCTTCCACTTTATGGAAAAAGCGGGTAAAAAATAGAATAAATGGGGTTTTTAGAGGTGGAATTCAAACATTGAGTTCCAATTTAGGGAAAATAGTGAATTCAAGTTAGTTTTGATTATCAAATCTGATGATGTATATCTCGAAAACGAAACAGAGTCCGATCAAAAATTCTTTCAGATTCGTAATCAGCGCCCCAAAAACCTCCGTATACCAAATTTTATTAAAATCGGTGATGCGTCCGGTTTGTAAATAATTGCCAAATATCATTTAGTGCCGATGTAATATGTTTTTTTATCTTTTTGACATCCCACGAAGGTCTATCGCCAAATACCAGAGTACCGTGGGTGTCAGGGTTATTAGATATTTAACCCATCGTTCCCCTGTTCCGTCAACGTTGTCCAAGCACTGAAACATGCAGTTGCATTTCACAGCACCTTTTTGTTAACAACGCGGTAGTTCCACCACGGTCGTTATTTTTAAATAACTACTACCTAAATCTCCCCCGCTGGGGGAATCAGACACCCACGACCTCTGGCTTCGAAGATCAAAGCTCTGTCCACTAGACCACGAGGAGACGAATACGGGATGTTTTATTTTATAAATTCCAGTTTACAATCAAATTTCTGAGGACGGCCTTAATCCCGAAACTAGTACAAATTGCATATATTACATGTTGATTTTTGTTTAAAGGTCTTTGATAGATCGTTTAAATGGTGATATAATATACAGGGTGTTCCATTTAGAAAGTACATTTTTGCAATAAATCGGAAACCCAATGTTCAATTGTTTTTCTGTCGGCAGCACGTTAATCAGCGAATAAATACTACCTCTTCACTAATTTAACTGACTCTCCAATAATATAAAAGTTAGCAATAGTGCCGACTTAAGTTTGATCACCCTGTATATGTACATACATAATAATAACGGCAAAGAAATTTAGACACATTAATTGAAGCCATTTATTTTTCATATACAGTGTGTCTACATAAGTTGGCGTCAAAGGAAATTTTTTACTATTAATTTTATAAAAAGTTATTTTTATAAAAAGTTCTGCATGGTCCAAAAGCTTAAATACAATCATCAGATATCAAATTGTGTTATTCATCTGAGGATTGTCCAAAAATGTAATTTTTGTTCAATAGTAAAGTACCTCTATTTTTGCTAATATAGCAAATTTTTTAATTTAATTAATTTTAATTTAATTTAATTTAAATAATTTTCGGTTAAACTGAAAACAATAGAAAATAAGGAAATAGATTAACCAATGCACATTTATGTCAAATATTAATATAAATGGCGTGTGGCTGTGTGCACGTGAAATTATAAGGGAAAAAACTGTTGTATTTCCTGTAAACTTATAATTAAATTCTAAAATGCACCTCAACTCCTCATCTCATTTTTTCTTACTTTGTCTTCCCTTTTGGTATTCTAGTATTCTACTTGTGACAATTTTGGTATTCAAATACTGCTTACACATTCCGGTATTCGAATACTCGGAATGCAGGTAATCGAATACTCAAAAAAATATTCGGCCGGATACCGAATACCAAACACACAAATGTATTCGAATACCGGCAAAATGTATTCTGAATGCTATTTTAGAAATCTGTGTTCGAATACGATCCAACTCTGGCGGAGCACTATCGGTACAACCATCATCAATGCTATTTGTCAAGCAGCGCTGATGAAGGTCGTACTGAAAGCGCTCTGTTACGAATTTGATTAAAAGGTTGTACGAAATACAACAGATTTATTTTTACAGATATTAATATACCAAATTTCATTTTTTTAAATCTTAAACAGTAAAAAGCTATAGGGGTAACCACCTTTAGGAAACACCCAGTGTTTGTGGCCAAACATTTTTGCTCCATTCTTTAAACAATCTTAATTTTCCATGTAGAATCACCACTCTAAATATTATGGAATACACAATATGGTCCTGATTTTTGTAAAAAGTCTAGTGAATCTTTAACTTTACTGCTGCTGATATTCAATTTATAAAATTTGGAACTGGTCCAATTTTAAATATAAATAAATACAAATTTCACCTCTGAGTACGTTTCTTGAACTATAATGAGATTTTTAATAGTTTATGGCTAGTTTCTCATAAACTAGTCAATCATAGCAAATGTTAAATAAAAATTAAGACATTATCTCACTTTTGTTTATATGCAACATGAATAAGACTTGATATTTTGATGTAAACTGTAAATTGTTTAAATGTGTTGTCAGCTGTTTAATATTGGAATGATTTACAGAAACTAACGTTTAAATAAACACATTAATAAAGGGATTTTGTTTGTTTAAAATAATGAAAAACTCGTGAAAATGCAAGAAAAGTTTGGTTTATCCCACATCTTAAAATAATAGCGTAAAATACAAAATTAAATAGGTAAATAAAAAAATATTTAAAACATTTGGTTTGTAAAATAAATTCGATTTTTCTACGCCCATTTTATATTACTGGTTTATCCAGTTTTATTAAAATATGTTTTATTTTTTAAAATAAAATCTTTCTTAAAGCTATTAGAGAATTATTGGAATAGGCAAATAGTGCTAGCAGTATTAAGGGAAAAACCTTAATTTATTACTGCTAAACCCTAACGCGCCTATGTAAAAAAGTGTTATTGGTCAGCATAACATGCTTGTATTATTTTTAACCTAAAAGTGGGCTATTATTTGTTTTTATTTATAGTCTATTTTATTTATTTGTTTTGTATAGTTACAAATAAAGAAGTTTCAACTATTTTAGTATATATTAAAGACAAATTTTAAAAATAAACAAAAATTACTTTAACCCTTAACCTCATTTCGTTTTCAAATGTCCAAATAAGGAAGGGAAACGACGGACTATATTTTGGCACAATTAAAGTCTAGCAGTAACTTTAATAAAGTTTCCCTTATTTAAAACTACTACTGAGCATGCGTAATGTCAAAATACTGCTGAATTTATTACTGCTAGACCTTATATGAATTCCAATAATTCCCTATTATGTCGTATATCTGCATATAGTTTTGTAGTTCCTAGTAATCTTCATAATACTCATCATCTTTTTTGCGGCATCCTCTGCAGCAGCTCAAAAATCTGATTTTTGTGTCTTCCAAACATTGATTGAAATCTTCGTTCATCTCTTTCAGTTTAACTTTTATTTCTTCCTTCATTAAATTATAACACATAGCTACCAGCCCTAGCCCTACAAAAAACGATAGGATATTTTTGTTCTTATACTTACATAGATGGTAAATTTCATTTGAATAGAGATAGTCCAATACCGATATCAGTATTGCGGCTGTTGCCGATTATCAGAGTCATATTGTATCTTCAAAGAATTGCAGATATATCGGAAATATTGAATATATCTGGTATTCTTTTGAAAAATTATCAGTTTAACTTCTAACAGTTCTATCACTTGCAAGTGATCATGATCATTTGACCATGTGACAGATGCAATTTAAAATATTAATAAACATTCAAAATGAAGTTAGCCACAAAGGTTTCGAAAGAATGGTATTAATTTCACTTCTATCAGTTTGTTCACTGAAAAAGTATCAAAAGAATACCACTATACAGTGTGGGCCAAATTAAACTTGCACACTTTTTAACTATTAATAACTTTTTATCTGTTGCGCCCATCTTTTTCATTTTTTTGGGGCTAATAGGTAGATCCGTTTTCTCTAGGTTTGCCAATTTTGGTCAAATAGATTTAAACAGGACTGGACTTTCCAAAATGATGCATTAAACTCCGTTTCAAAAAACTAATTTTATCTACAATTAGGCTAACACGTCTATTTTTTATTTATTTAGAGTTAAGTTTGGTCAGCATCCAACTCAGTAACCATGGTAACCTCACATTTTTGATTTTCAAATGACACAAAAAAGAGGTCTTTTTTAAAATCTAGAGAAATGCTTTATGGGGAGCATTATTTATCAAAAATAAATATAATTCCTAAATCCTTAAAGCGTTGACCGATTCGCCTTTACTGAATTATTTCCTATAGTTTGTCTACAAGACAAACATATTTGCTTAATTGTAGCTAAATCAGATTTCTTTTGCAGCGAGGTTAAATACAGTATTTTGGAAAAACTCCCGTAAGTCCATTCCTGTCTAAATCTATTTGACCAAAATTGGCAAACCTAGAGAAAACATATCTACCTATTAGCCCTTTAAAAATAAAAAGATAGGCGCAACAGATAAAAAGTTATTATTATGTAAAAAGTGTGCAAAGTTTATTTTGGCCCACCCTGTAGAACAGACGTGAAAAGGCCAAAATAACTATCTTATTTAAAGCTATAAATTCTTTATTATTACTTGGGTAAGTGCAATTAATTTTTTTAAATATTAGCATGTAAAATAAGCAACATTTTTGTTCCCTCTGCATTTGGTCTATTTACTTTAGACTCGGAAATATTGCCCAACTCACTTACGATTTGTTTTATTTGACACACTGCCAGCCAGAGCTAAAAGAAATATTACCTCATTTTAAGACTTTTTCTTTATTTTTTCCATCATTTGAAAGAAACCTATATTTTGACAAAGTGAAATACGCTAAACAGAACGATATTATTTTTATCATCCATGGTTTATTCTTATTTATGGTTTGGTTTGGAAGTAGAAGCAATAATTTTCAAAGTCTCCCAAAATTTTGAAGAGAAACTTTGTTTTTGAATTTTAGTTTTAAAGGGCTCAAGTTATTTATTTTCCTTATCATCATCATTATTGCATACTGGTTTACTATATTTTTTACACTTGTTAAAATCTAATCATTGTTTTTCTTTCAGAAAAGTATATTATAAGTATTTCTATGGTCTCAAAATATAGCCAATGTAAAGGTTTTATTGTTAAAATACATTGCTAAAGTATCTTTTTAAACTAAAATATGTTACTATTTATAACCAATTAATCTTATAAAAAAATAATAAAAATGTAGTTTTATGTATTTAAAAACAGGATGGTGGTCTTCTAGATCCGAAACCTCATATTTAATCACATAACGCAACCATTTTAATATCAATAAGTAGCAATTTACGTAACTTTTTTCTAATATTAATTATAAAAATTAGTACAGATTTGGGTAGTATTCGAATACTCTGTATTCTAAATCCTATTCAGAATACATTGAAGTGGTATTCAAATACATCTCTGTGTTTGGTATTCGTTATTTGACTGAATACTTTTTCTGTTTAGTATTCGGGATTCCGGTTTGTGAATCCCGTTTTTGAATCATAGTATTCGAATACAGGTTTTGAGTATTTAAATACCGGGATTTGAAGTATTCGAACACCTGAATTTGAATACCAGAATTCGAATACTGGGATTGTGTGATGAAATGAAAGACAATTTTGTGGGGTTTTTTGGTCTTCAGTAATCATGAATAGCCAATATTGGTATTGGAATACGGCGTTATTCAAATATATTTTTTCTTGGTATTCGAATCCTCAGTATTTAAATACTTTTTTAGAATATGGAATTCAGCAATTATATTCGAATACACAATTTTAGTATTCGACCCAACTCTAAATTAGTATACATATATTTTTGGATTTAAGCTTAATAATGGGCCATATGAATAAACAGAACCAAATGCTTATACTTACAAAATTTAAAGTAAAATGCTTTAAGCAGTATGAATTAAATTGTAAGTAACTGCTTTTGCTTATAAGTATAAGCAAATGCTTATGCAAATACAAATGTATGAATAAAGTCAAGCATTTGATTACAAGTGCGAGTATTTACTTATAGAAAAGTGATCGTGCTATTCAGTAGAATCGGATCTGTCACTGTAAGAAGTTCGGTTCGTTTTTTTTTAAACAGTTGTTTGGTTAAAAGTAGAAATGACTGGTATGATAAATCTCCGAAATGAAAAATACTGCAAGCAACGGCGTACGCTGCGAACGAGTGATTTTAAAAAAGTTTTTTCTGGTTTAAAGAGAAAATGTGGAGTGGTTAGCTCATAACCACATATAATTATTATGTAGGCGGTATTCTAGAAAAGCTTTTTATACAGAGCACATACTAAAATAATGTTGCCATAAATCAATATTATTATTAAGTGTGTTGGTATAGAATTATTTTTACATGTTTTTTTTTAAACGTTTCCCAAAATCCCGAATACTATATTATTGTTCGGAATAAAATGCTTTTTTAGGCTTTGCTAACAAGCTTTCCCGTTCCATTAAAAAAAAATAGTTACGAGCCAAAGTCGGTCTATATAGGGTCGCGACATTCGGCCATATTGCTTTGACGTGTTATGACGTCACATGTCCCATTTTTCGGCCATATTGTTTAGTGCCGGAGATATACAGTTTATTGTATTAGTAGAACAACCGTTTACACAACGGTTTTTAATTATTATAAAGTTGTAAATTCTTTTACTTTAAATAAAAAACATTTGGAATTACATCTTTCAACAAATATCACTTCCAAAACAATGCAAAATGAAAAGCGCAAATTCTAGACGCCACTGGATTGATCATCAGCTTTGATTTTACCCAGTCTTGCCAACTTTTCTCCGTGGAGTGCCCTTCCTTGCATCCCCGACCACGAATCGCCTAAAAGTTGTGTCGCAACCTTATAAATATAAACTAACCTTGTTTACGACCATAAATAGGACTTTGCTTAACTCCGCCGTACAAAGTCCTAAAAACTAAGGACGATTAATTTAATTTGTCCTGACTTAAAATAAACTGTTGTAGATTAACCACGGCACTCTAGAGTGAAATTAAAAAAAAAAAAATGTTGACAGCAGAAATGCCAAAAAGTAAAAAGTGAGGTGTCATTGTATCAATAATGTCATATTCTATCGAAATAAGATAAAATATACCGATAGTGCCATTTAAAATTTGAAAGTAGTAGTCATTTCCGGTTAAACCGAAAGTAATAAAAATCGAGTAAATACATCAATCAATCTACAATTATATCGAATAACAACAGACCAAATTTTACTTTTCTATCTTAAAAGGTTAAAAAGTTATAAGGGGGCACCTATGAGAAACACCCGGTATGCATACGAATTTCTAACACTTTAACTATGAGCGTTTATTACTCGTTTTTATGAAGTATTTGCTTGCAAGTATAAGGTAATGATTAATTATTCATATTGAATGAAGCAATTGCTTTTAGTTCTACCTTTTGCTCTAAGCATTTGCTTTTGCAACCTTGGGCTTATAAGTATTTACTTATTTTTATTCATATCGTCACCTTAATTGTAAAACCACCTAACTTCATTTTTAATAAAACATGCATTGCCATCCTTATAAAATAAGGCTAAAGATGGCATCAAAATCACTTTTTTATAAAAACTGGAATTAGGTAGTTTTACAATTAATTAATTAATATAAAATGTAATTTTAATTCCATCTTTAGCCTTATGCATTTAAAATGGAGTTAGATGGTTTAACAATTAAGGTGACGATATGCGGGATGTGTGTAAATTACCTAATAACATATATACGAAGTTAATAACCAATTTGGTTTGATTGCCATGGTTGGAAGCATATAGATCTGCTCCGGGAACCAGATCCCCAAATCCTATTTTGCAAAGGGACGTGACGCAAAAATAGGTCGCGTCTAAAAAGTCCCATTTTTCCCATTCCCTCAACATTATTGCACCTAAAATTAAAATCATTAAGCCAGTGCCTGATCAAGATCTATTTTCTACTGAAGCGAAGAGTAAATGTTGCCCCCTTTTGTAAAAACATTTTGCTTGTAGGAAAAAAAGATCATTTCCCCTCCCTTCCTTTATTTTGCACCCATCCCCATGTTTAATTTGGATTACACCAGGGTCTTTCCAGTGACGAAAATTTTTGTGCGTCACGCTTCAGGGCTTGAAGCTCTTGAACTGCTCTAAAAGTTAAAGTTAAAAAGTTTTTAACCTTTCTTGGCTTTATAATAATAATTTTTTTAATATCTAATTCCATGTTAAATAAATAATTTTAAAAAATCCATCCTTAACCATAAAAAACACGTTTGAAGCACAAAAACCAAAAGAGGGGTTGGTGCATGAGGGGCAAGGGAAAGAAAAATGGAGTAGCTCAGGTGCATAACACTTTCCGTCACTGGAACGCCATAAAGTAGAACGAAATGCTCCTGAGCTACTCGGGAGCGCTCTGTTTGCGTCACTGGAAAGCCACTCTGGACTCAATATTGCTTCACGCTTGACCCGGCACTGCATTAAACCATGTTACCCAACATGTAAAAATCTTACCTGTCATTATATAAGCAAAAATAACCCATAGACAGGCCGTACTGGGGACAATAATTTTCTTTCTTGTGACGTCATTTTCATCTTTCTCCGTCGAACATTCGTACATCCGACGATAGACCCACTTAAAGCAGCCTGCAAAGATTTTTCCCATATTCTACAAAAAAAAACATGTGTTAAAACTGGCAGCGAGTAGGGTCGTTTTACACGTTAGTAGGCGAATTGCCAAGTAAAGTCCGACCGAAACTGGTTTTCCGGCCAAAACCGAAACTTACGTGGTCAAGTATAAAATACCTTAAAATACCGAAGGACTCTTTGTTTGACCTCCGAACAGTGCGGATGTGCGTAGAGAACTACAAAGTTCTTCCCGGAGTGGCGGTTAGCGGTGCCGTACGGACGTTTTTACCTTCGGGGATCAAGGAAAGATTCACGCTTAATTGACGGCATCTTTCTTCTGGATCTAAGCGCTGTGAGCAAAGATTCCTATAAGCTGATGGTGAACAGGAGGCATTTCTTAAATGGCGGGAAATAGATGGGCGTGCCATGGGAACTGTCAGTAGTGAAAGTGAAGGTTATACGTAACACCAGTAGCAGGTCTTGGTTTGACAGCCAACAATTTATGCATTGCATCGATTATAGAAATATTTTTGTTTTCTTTTTGAAATTTCTGGGAGCTACGAGCTCGATTATCCAGATTTTCCGCCGACGAAGCCGTGGAAAGCATAGTCCGGAAGGGGAGAGTGTTGGATTGGACCTGAAGGGACCAAAACCAAGAAAAAAATATAGTATAGAAAAATACCGAAGTTTGGGGCGTTTTGCCCATTATTTTGCATTAATTGGGGACATATAATAAAATAAAAAAAATATATTTATTTTGTTTTAATCATTTATTAAAAAAACAACGACGAAGTTAGGCGAGCGAAATCAGTTTTAGATAGGGCAAAAGTTTCGGTCAATTTTGGCAGAAACTTTTGATATTATTGGGCATATTTTATTTTAAACAATGCGTGCAAAATCTCCTCTACACTGAAAAAAAAAATAACATAGACTACACACAAAAGATACCTAGTGTACCCAGTGAGGTATTATTCTTTCTATTACCTTTTTTATTAACGTAATCTTGAATTCAGGGGGGTCATGGCTGCCCTCCCTTGGATGCGACATCCTTTCTATTTTATTGTGTTTCATACATGTCTAATGGCAAATATGAGCATTTATTGAGGGTCCCCCCAAGGATGGTCCGAGAGGTGAGGCTGATGATGGACTTGAAGAGTGAGGACCTTTTCAAATATGTGGGAAGAAGGTTTTGTGTAATTTTATAAAAAGAATGAAAGGTGAAAACAATAAAAAGAGGTTAGAGGACCTTTTTTTTGCTCTACAAAAAATTTCAACCTCCTTTAAAAATTTTTGTTTTTGCCACCTCACACACTTCTCCTCGGCCCATGCCCCCCTCCCTCAGAAAGTCGATATGACCGTCCCTGCTCGAATTTGCGTTTGCCAATGAATAGGATGCCTGGTTCTTATTTATTACTATGAAGGGCCTTGTCTTACCTTAAAATATAATATATACAGAGGTATTCCGAAAAGTGCATACACCATAGTTAATATTTTCCCTTCCCTGGTTTTTGGTACCATGTTTCCATATCCAACCATGGTTATTATGCTTAGACAAAACATCAAAGCAGCTGGGAAAGTCCATACCTCTTCCATTGGCCGTTCGTCGTACCCTAAAAGTATACAGGGTGTTTTAAAACAAAGGTAAAAAATTTAATGTGATTCTTTGCTCAAAATAAAGGGTGGTTTGTCTTATAAACATGGAGTCAAAAAGCAAACCTTGCAAAGAGGGGGTAAAATATAAATTAACAATTTTATTTTTTATCCTTAAAACAAAATACAATTAATTCAACTACTAAGTAATGCCAAATAAATCAATAATTCAAATGTGCGTAACAGCTGACAACTAGTACCTTTTCCTAAAATAAATTTCCCCGTTCTAAAATTTTCTAAAATTTTTCTTTAAATCGAAATTAAACAAGAAAAAACACAGAGGACAAAAAGTTCCTAAATAAACCAGGCTATCCAAAATATTTGTTTCATTTAATGTTTGCGTAACTTATCTGTAAATTAAGTAGACAAAAATGGCAAGAGTAGACTATTTCAACTCTTCCGCAAGTTTTTAAAATGGGTAAAATATACAGAGAAAATTGTTTTCATAAAAATTCTATTCTTACATAATTTCATTGTTCTATGTTTTTTTTTTTTTAATAAAAAATTGGAACATATTTTTTTTGTTACTCTAGTCAACAAGTTCAAAAACGTGTTAAATAGAAATAAAGGTCCTAAAAAATATATGCAATAGCTTATTCTGATTTGGATTTTTAAGGGCTTATTTGCACATAAAAAATTGCGATTAGTATTAACAAAAGAAGAAAAGAAAAAAGCGTTTGTTTTTTGATAATAACTTAAAAAATAATGGCATGTGAGAAATTTAAAAACAAGATCCTAAAAGAGAAGGAAATTTCCAATAGAAAAGTTCCAAGTTCCGGCACTCTATCTCCATAATTTATACAGGGTGTCCCAACTCTATTTATAAACGAAATAACTTCATTCCTGCACAAGAAACAGAAAAAACCTAAAGTAAGAAATGTTTATTTAAAGACACTCTTTGTATTGACAGTACTAATTATTATACAAGGTGCCTTAGAAAACAGAATTTTTATTGTCAAGTAGGTTTATTTGAATAAAACACCCTGTATATGTTAACAAATTTTGATTCTGCATTAAATTCTATACATACATCAACATACTGCTGGTTTTTGAGAAATCAGCAGTATACTGATATACTCATTTACGAATAAAAGCGAAGAAAGAAAATAATATTTTGGTTCTAATTATTTTTAAATAATTCTGTCACTATCTGAATGACAAATATTATAATACCATGTAATTAATTACCTTTTATTGTAAAAACTACTTATAGGTATGTCAGCAATTTAGTTTATTTTAAACACATATTTACTATATTGCACTAAAAACAGCAATACTTATTATGGCTGGTTTTTAGGTTAACTAATAAGTAAATATGTATCTAAAATAAACTAAACAGCTGACTTACCTATTAGTAGCTCTTACAATGGAAGATAGTTATTATAATTTGTTATTATATTATTTGTTACTCTGACAGTGACAGAATTATTAAAAAAAATTAAACGAGTTCTCTTAATCGTTTATGACTATAATTAGCATGCTGTTGATATCTTAAAAACCAGCAATAATTGACGTATAATAAGTTATACATTTTTAATGTAGAATGTAATATAGAGTTAAAATTAGTTAAAATATACAGGGTGTTCCATTAAAAAAACTACTTTAAAATAAAAATTCTATTTTTGAGACACCTTGTATATTAACTGGTACTGTTAATTAAAAAAAAATGTGTTTAAATAAACACTTTTTATTTAAGGATTATTTTTGTATCTTATACAGGGGCGAAGTTATTTCCTGTATAAGTAGAGTTGGGACACTCTGTGTATATTTTTTTAACGTTGAAAATGGGGCTCTGCGGGGTCTTTACGGCATAGAGGTGCGCCGTCGATAAAGCCGGTATATCACTTAAAATATATTTTTATTCCTATTAAATAACAATTTAAAAATACGAAAAAATATGGCGCCATCTAGACACTTGAACGAAAATACCCTGGGTAAAAAAATGTTACCCCTTTGTTGATTAACTTTTTTTATTTTTGTTATAATAAATTACGACATAAAAGCACAAATTATCAGAATACCCAGATGCGAAAGTGCGGCGAAATACGCTTACTTGTTTCTATGACCTTGAGAAAGAATAAATGGAAAATCTGCACCAATGCATGGATCGTAATATCTTTAATTTGTAAAGGTTAAACCGCACCAAGGCGCTAAGGAGAGATAGACTTTTATAGTCATTAATTATGCCGCTTTTTTTATGTGGGGAAAACGGGACAAAAGAATAATACACTATTTAAAAATTACATTTTTCTTTATTAAAAAATATTACAAACTAAAAGTTTTACCTATGCTTTGAAGGGTAAAATATTGTTAGTAGATGTCACGTTTAGATCAATTTGTAATAAAATTTCTATACCTGGTTGCACAACACATTTTAAAAAACGATGAAACTAATGGGGGTTTAGAATGTTTAACAAAACGCTGTATTTAAAAAAAACGTTGTCTTAAATTAATTAAAGGCATTCCGTTTTACTAGCTTAATTGTTTAATAAAAAGTTTTGTGTAACTGGGGATTAAAACAAAATAATTGAAAGCAGGGTAACAAGAGTTTCAAAAGAAACCCCGACGCAATCTTTTAAACCAATGCAGATGTTGCCATAGTAATAGGAGTATGTTATTTTTTTGAATACTGAGAAAACACCTAATTTTTCTTTATTTGAAATATAGCCTTTCAAATGGTAGTGCAGCTATAAATAAAAAAAAATAGTTTCCTTCCTTTAGGCACATGTCTAAGTATTTTATAAAAACTTTGTATTAATGTTAAATAGTTTAAGCTTTTTTAAGATTTATTTAATATTTATCTGATAAAATAGTAATTTTTTGGAAGGTTCTTAGAATTGTCTGTATTTCTTGATGATAATGGCATGAACAATATTGTCGGCACGGTAGTGTTAAATAGAAGTTTCATTGCGGATGACGAGATATAAATAAATTTATTTTCAAAATGTACTCCGCACAATTTATAATTCATCAGATCCTCTCTTCCGGCAGACTTAAGCCAGACCTTTGCGCTAAAAAATATGTTTTAATTATAGAAAAACCATCCACATAATTATCCACAATTTTTTTATAAATAGAACTTACTACATCAAGAAAATACTTTTAATGCATTTTTATATTAAAAAGTATTATAATTACGTGAACTAAGTAAAAATAACTTTATTATTTTACAAAATATTAAATTTATATTTATCTCAAGTGGTCCTTTGGGAATCTAAAAGTGATTTTCCGCTCCCGGTACAGTATAAATATAAACATTTATATCCCACATTAAACGGTAAAAAAATTTAAGAAGACACTATACTTACACTTTAATAATAATAAAAAATAAAAGTTTACAAACAACTAAACACAATTAACTAACTTATGCTCACGTTCTATACCAACAAAAATATGGGACTAACTGACATCTAGATTAGCATTGGGTCACGTACTAAATCGTGGGGTGTATATCCATCACGCAGTGGGAGGGACCAAAGTGGTGAGAGATTTCAACGAACACGCTTAGTTTCGCATCTGGGTATTCTGATAATTTGTGATAAAAGTTTAAATAAATAATCTATTCAAAAAATATTTACTTAAAGCTTATTATTTGGGAAATTAGATTTTTAAAGTTAACAATGTTTAAATTATTTTCACTTACCATGTTTAAATATCTTGGTGACATTGATTTGATGAAGTTTAAGAACTTTATCGACGTCCCGATTGAATGATTTCTGATCAAAAATATTGTTTTTCATAACAGCGGCAAAAAGATATTTTAGTGTTTTGTTCCTTAGTACCACCATTTCAAGCACTTCTGAGTTATTCGCACTGAGAACTGATAATTTTATGCCTTACAGCGAATACCACTGGTGTGATCAGTGCGCACTGAATGCATTTGCGTACTGTTTTATGAGTACCTAATTATAAGAGGTACTGGGTGTCAAGTTATAAATTTACAGTTAAAAAATATTTTGTTTTTGCTTAATTTTGAGGTTAATCGATAATAGTTTTCTATAAATGTTGACTGTAAGTATAGGACATGTGGACATAGTACACAAAACAATTAGAAGGCAAAATTGAAAAATATGGTCAATATCGGAATCTCACGGAATAAGCTGAATATCTGTACATACCTTTATTTTGGAAAAAAATACTTTGCTAAAAATCCCCTATGATATTGTGTAAGGAACTCGAAATATGACAGATCAAATGTCAAAAAAACAGTTTTTGCGAATATCTAGTTTCTTTTACTTTTAATTGCATTTATATTTATTATATAAGTTGTAGAAGACAAAATTCTTTACAAATTTGATTCTAAGGATTTTTGTCAGACCAACTCATCCGATAATAGAGAGCGCAGAGTGTAAAGCACTTTACTGTATGTACATACCTTAGCACGCAATTAATCGTGATTTTTAGTCTAATATGTCATCTTTTTCTTAAGAATTTGCTAAATATCACGATTGATTGCGTGCTAAGGCATGTACATACACTAAAGTGCTTTACACACTGCGCCCTCTATTATCGGATCCGTTGGTATAACAAAAATATGCTTAGAATTTAATTTGTAAAGAATTTTGTGTTCTACAACTTTTATAATAAATATAAATACAATTAAAAGTAAAGGAAACGAGATATTCGCAAAAAACTGATTTTTTACATTTGAGCTGTCATATTTCGAGGTCCCTACACGATATCATAGGGGATTTTTAGGAGAGTATTTTTGTAACAAAATAAAGGTATGTACAAATATTCAGCTTATTGCATGAGATTCCGAGGTGAAAGTCTAAGTTAATGGGGCTAATAAAAATTGACATTTTCGTTTTAAAAAAAAATTATTGGTCGTCTATTTTTGGGCAATTCTGTATACATAAATTTACGACGAAAAAGAAACGCATTTAAATGTAAAGGTCTACGTTAATAATACTACTTTCCTGGACTTCCATTGTCTTTTATTTTTAACTGATACACGACGTTTCGGATGGTGTCTATCTGCAACCGTTTTCAAGTGATAACTTACTTTGTTATAAAATTTCAAATAATTAATTTTTAATAACGCCAACATTAGATTTATGAAAAGACGAGGGTTTAGCCAAGTCCAGCAACCACTAAGAGTCCGAAAATATGCTGTTCCCACGAGTTGCGCATACTTTTTTCTCGGATCAAAATAATTCGTTAATTTTTGTTTAAAATAGCATAAAATATTATTTTTTTAGTATAATAAATACAGGGTGTTCATTTAAAAACTTTCCACTCAAGTTATCTTCGAAACGAGACAGATTTGAGAAAATCGCCGAAACACGTCAAGATATTTATTGAGGGTGAACGTTTTTACAAAAAATTGGACGGCGCCCCTTTAACCCTTAACCACCAGGGCCACCACCCCAAAATTCTTAAATGAGAAGGCGGGTCGAGTGATACATCATTTTAAAGCTCCTGACGAGTACTTTATAACCCTAGAATATGAAGTCAATATCTTCACCTATTACAAAATGGCGGTACTTTAAAATAATACCTAAATACCTGATTTGGATGGTCATATTTCCGAAACTAATAAAGTTAGATGTACTTAATGTAGTATTTTCTTAAAGCTCATTTAAAGATCTTTTTAATGGTAAAATAATATACAGGGTTCTTAAATAAAAAAATATGTACTTTTTCTTCTACCCTGTATATTACTACCAGTATCACCATTAAAAAGACCTTTAAAAGAGCTTTAAGAAAACACCACATTAGGTACATCTAACTTATTAGTTTCGAAATGACCATCCAAATCAGGTATTTAGGTAATTTTTAAAGTACCGCCATTTTGTAATAGGTGAAGATATTGACTTCATATTCTAGGGTTATAAAGTACTCGTCAGGAGCTTTAAAATGATGTATCACTCGACCCGTCTTCTCATTAAAGAATTTTGGGGTGGTGGCCCTGGTGGTTAAGGGGTTAAAGGGGCGCCGTCCAATTTTTGTAAAAACGTTCCCCCTCAATAAATATCTTGACGTGTTTCGGCGATTTTCTCAAATCTGTCTCGTTTCGAAGATAACTTGAGTGGAAAGTTTTTAAATGAACACCCTGTATAAACGTTATAATAAATTTGGTATCGGAATAATACGTTACTATGGTATTACATTTGTCTTGTGTGTCATTAAATATTGAAAGCATAGAAGGCATAGAGAAAGGTGAGCGTTCGAAAAATATTGCCGGCAATTGCCGGAAAAGTACATTGTTTAGCAACGCCTTCTACCTACAGAAATAATGTTTTTGGAGGTAAGAAATCGTATCGGAAATATTAAATCAACATATTCTATTTTTTTAATCACATTTTTTTCAAGCAGTTTTTTAGTATCAAGAATGACTTTTGTTAAAAAACAAATTTTTGATCTATCTAAAAACGACATCCTTGGATAGTCTGTATATGAGGAACGAAAACCAAATTGAACTTTGACTTCGTACCTCCGAAATAATCCACTTTTGGAGTAAGGCAACTTCTAATAATAAGGCTAATAATAAGGGAACCTTATCCTGCCTAATGATCGCGAACACCCTTCTCCGAAGGTCACTTGAAGAAGAATAATATTTATTTTAGTAGCATTTTTCCGCACCTTTTAGAAACACCCTGTATAACATAGATACAGGGCTGTATGTGGAAAAAAGGGACTTCTGGGTAATCCTTTCTCTAATCGATGTTCTAATAATTTTGTACGATAAAAAATTAAGAAGTTAAAGGATGGAGGTGTAAAATTATATCTTGACACCTGGTAAAATCATTGTGCACTATGTTTACCAATGGAATTTTCTGTAATTTTTATTTAAGAAGCTTATTAAGTATCCACTTCTAATACTAAAGAGTTCGATTGGTTTTACTTTAAAACTAACTCATGAAGAAATATATCACATATCAACATAAAATTACCTTTTCTCAATATGTATAAACCCCACAGCCCCAACAATAGTGTATCCCAAAATTAACGCCCCCACTCCGACTTGCGTGAACATAAAGGCGACGATTTTTCTGCAACAGTCTTTGAGTTTTTCGCGCGGTCTTTTTCGTGGTGGTTTGGGCACATCATAGGAAAATCTTGTTGGTGTCCGAGACCTGGATATACTTCTTGCGTGTCTGTCACGTGGAACCTCCATTTTATCTTTTTTTTTTGAAATTATGACTCAAATGTCTTATTCACTTAACTTAGATTCTTTTACTTTGGTTTAAATTTTCTTATGTTTACATGTCTAACCTAAAATTAAAAAAATATATATTTATTACAGGGAGAAAAGCTCTTGGTTTTAGCTCTAGGCTATGTTCTTTTCCGACGCGAAGCAGAGAGACAAACAACCGAGAGCTAAAATCTAAAACTTTTCCCGTGTATAATACGCTTTCTTTTTGTGACGAAAAAAACGACGAATTAAGGTCTGGCCAGATCTTAAATGTTGAAAAAATATTTTTCTACTTGCTTGTACAAAGTAGTTACTTTGCGCACGCAATGTTACGTTAGAAAATGTAATTGGTTACACTATACGTCATTTATTGCTGGTTTTTGAAATATCTGCACGTTTACGGTTAAAAGTAAAGAAAAAACATATTTTTCTTACGACCACATGTGAAAATAGTAATTAGCACACTGTTTTCATGCATAGAAAATGCCGTTATATCACACTAGTGTTGCAAAGTACTTTACAACACTAGTGTTGCAAAGTATAATATAAAGCTGTCATCGCTGTCATTGTTATTTAAAATAAATTTGGAGTTATCAGCCTGTTAATGGGATTTATATTGATAAACCCATGCAATATTTTTTAAATGAGGACCTTTTTAATTCTTAAATAATAAAAAGCGACTAGGTAGGTGATTTTTGATATAAAAATATTGTTAAACAGTATAATATATCGCAGTAAGGAAAAGTATATATCACCCTAGTGATGCAAAGTTTTCAATTGTTTTCTTATTTATTCTGTGAAGACAAACAACTTTTTTTTTTGAGAATAACTTGTGGTCGTAGGAAAAATAGTGTACATTACTTGTGTGAAAATCATCTTACACTCGTGGTTTGTCGCACTCGGCTGAGGCCTCGTGTAACAATATTCCCACTCGTGTGAAATAAGTCAGTTTCCACCCTTGTAATGTAATATACTATTTCTACTTGCTTGCACAAAGTAGTTACTTTGCGCACGCAATGTTACGTTATTTATTGCTGGTTTTTAAAATATCAACAGTATGTTTAAGGTTAAAAGTAAAAAAATATACATATTTTGGTTCTAATTGTTTTTAAATAATTCTGTCACTGTCAGAGTGACAAATAATATGATAACGTATAATTTAATTACGTTTCATTCTAAGAACTAATTATAGATATGTCAGAAGTTTAGTTAATTTTAGATACATATTTACATACTTGATCTAAAAAATAGCAATACGTCAATTATGGCTAGTTTTTAGATTAAGTAAGTAAATATGTATATGAAATAAACTAAATATCTCACCCATCTATTGGTAGTTCTTACAATGGAAGGTAATTAATTACATGTTAGTATATTAGTTGTCACTCTGACAGTGACAGAATTATTAAAAAATAATTAAAAGTAAGATATTATTGGAGAAATATCTTTCTCTTTACTTTTAATCGTTAATGAGAATATCAACTTGCTGTTGATATCTCAAAAACCAGCAACAATTGACGTAAACTGTGTAAAAGTGCTCAGAAATGTGAGGTCAAAAATGGTAGGAGGGCTGATAGAGTGAGCCAAAATAAGGTAATTGTCTAGAAAGTGTGAGCAACTCCGATTTTGACGAAATTTGGCATATGGGGATTTTTGGGTCGCTGATCACGAATCTGTAATCTGTGGCGGAAACGTTTCGTTTCCGAGATATCCATCATGAAAGTTGAATTTTGAACTAATCCTATTTTCACTGCATTTCTCCTTCTTTTTATACACAATTCATGATTTAAAGTGGCATATAATATTTGAAATTCACCTTTTAAAACCACATTTTTCTATGTCGTTTACATCTTTTATAAATAAAATTGCGAAAGTTCAGTTTTTAAAATGCGGCAGCCATGTTTTACAAGGTGACGTTATAGCTTACTGCGACTGAAAACGTTTAGTGCAGCTATGCAATTTAATGCAAAAATAATGTAAAACACGTAAAAAAACGGGGTTTTAAAAGTAAAAATCAAATATTGTATGTATAAAAGATTCGAATACTACTAAACAAAACCTAATGACAAAATTGAAGAGCAAAAAAAAAAAATTCCTTACCTCTTTTTTCCTAGTTTTCTATCTTTTCTTATTCAAATCAAGACAATTTTAGTATTCGGATACTACTTACACTTTTCGGTATTCGAATAATCGAAACAGCGGTATTCGAATACTCAAAAAAATATTCGTCGAATACTTCTAAAGAATTCAAATACAGAATACCAAATACTGAGCAAAATAGTATTCTGCCGAATACCGAATACCAAACACACAAATGTATTCGAATACTATTCGACTTGTTTATGTTTTTTTATAAAGAACAAAAATTCAGGCTAATAATTTTACAAACCTGGTAGAAACTGTACTAAATTACTTTTAAAACAAAAAATTCTTTATTATTGATTATTTATAAAAAAAAACAAAAAGAAAGTATAAGCAATATTTTAAGCTAATAATAAAAAGGTTTTCCATATGGTTCAACATTTCTGGTAGGGCTGGCAAAAACCGGAAAAAAACAAAACCGGTTTAAAAAAAACCGGTTAACCGTTTGTTTGAAAACCGGTTTAAAACCGGTTAAATACCGGTGTTAAAAACCGGTATTAAAAACCGGTTTTTAAAACCGAAAAACCGAAAACGGTTTTAAAACCGATACACCGAAATCGGTTTTTAAAACCGAAAACCGAAAACGGTCTTTAAAACCGAAAACGGTTCTCAAAACATAATACCATTTAATTTCAAACAATTCTTACTAAAAACATTTTCTTCTAAAATGCGTCGTTTTCTGGTTATTTGCCTGTCTAACGTTAAATGAACCACCCTGTATAATCTGTCAACCAATATCCGATTTTACAAAATGAACGGTTTTTCTTTTTTAGATATAAACCGCAATCAACCAAAAACCTATTAATTGATATTCGAAGAACCGCTTTTCGATTTTGGTCCGATTATCCAAAAACCGGTATTCAAAAACCGATTATCCGAAAAACCGGTATTTGAAAACCGGTTAACTGATATTTGAAAACCGGTTAACCGATATTTAAAAACCAGTTTTCGAAACCGCTTTTCAAATACCGGTAACCGGTATTCGAAACCGGTTTTCGAATACCGCGGCTTTCGGTTTTGGCCAAACCGCGGTTAACCGAAAACCGGTTAACCGAAAAACCGGTTTCGGTTGCCAGCCCCAATTTCTGGCGGTCAATGTATAAATTTCTGTTATCTTGCCATTTTTTAAGAAATAAACAATTATTATAATGTTGACAAAACTGAACTAGTTACTCTTTTAAAAATTAAAAAAAAACAATTTTACCTACCAGACAATTTCTTTAAACTATGTACTAACTAAAAACATTAAACAATATTACAATTATCATGATTTTTTAATATTTAATTATTATTGTTTTTCTGACTCATACTACTCGGTGTTAGCACACAAAAAGTAAACGCGAGCTGGTGTATTTTTAGAAAAACCTGGATGCGAACGCGATAAGTGTTCACTAGTAACTAAAAGAAAATGTAAAAATACATGGAAATGGATTTTCACATTTACTCTCTTGAAATAAAACAAGTAATCTAGGAAATTGAGATTTATTTTTAGACATCTTTGAAGATAGAACATTGGCAGGAAAACTTAAGCAATATTTAAATTATGAAATTGTGCCTATGCTTAAAAAAATAAATATGGACATTAAAATTTTTACAGGGTGTTTAAAAAGATGTGTGTTCCTTATAAACATTGAATTTTTGTAATAAAGTAAGGGAAACCTAAATACAGGGTGAATCTTGGTTGCATGATAATGTACAGGGTGTCCAGATTTCGTTGCAACTGTTGCTACTTTTTGATGAAACGAAAGATGACATTAAAATATTTTATATGGCTCTCTTAGTTTTTGACATACAGGGCGAATTTTTTTCTCCGTTTTTGGACCCCTTTCGTATTTTAGTTGTCTTGTAACTTACAACAAATGTTAAAACGGATATTAGTAGATTTTTTTTACGTAGAATCCAGTGCTGTAGTTTTTTTTTAATTTATATTTTTTGAAATCTAACCAAAACATGATTTTTCTTATGTAGCTTCTTGTATATTCCTTATTCATTAAATTATCGGGGCTAAGAGCTTTTTGAAAATATATGACTTCTAATAGTTATTTTTTATTTTTAGAGCCTAAATTGATGTTTTTAATTTTAAAATTGAATTTCGCATAGTTTACATTTTGCAGCAAAATAAACGTTTTAATTTTTTATTTTATATTTTGCTCACTTATTATAAATTAATTCAAAAAACTGTGTTTATACTCAAAACAATGTCCAAAATTCGTATGTATCCATAATTTTTAGAAAAAAGTTTGTTTTAAAACAAACTACTAGAAAACCATGTATGAAACTGATACCTTCAAATTTTAAATTTCAATAATAATTTCAGATATTTTGTTTATATCGAATGCTTTTTTTTTAATCATTGATACATACTGATTTTGGACACGTTTTTAAATATAAACGCAATAAAGCGCATTAAAAATATTTAGTGTATAATAAATTAATAAGTGAACAAATTTGATGAATCGAGGGGTGAATAGGGTTGCTGGGCGGGGTAAAGTGGTTAAAACTTTAATATTGCTGTAAAATTTAAACAAATTATGGAACTGAGGGCTCACTTTATTTTTTTTATGAAGTCTATATCATGGCCCACTATGCAAAATTCAATTTTAAAATTAATAACATTTATTTAGGGTCTAAAATTAAAAAAAAACTATTGGGTATTGTCAGTCTCAGTAATTTACTAAATAATAAATATAAAGGGTATTCCATAAAAAAAATCATATGTTTGGTTCATATCTCAAAAACATAAAATTAAAAAAAAATCCAACTACACCACTGGATTCTAGGTAAACATATCTACCAATATCAGTTTTTACTTTTGTTGTAGGTTACAAGGCCTAACTCGAAACCCATAAGGAATATCAAAACAGGACAGCCGGTACATTTAAAATTATTTTTCTAACAAACGTTCTTTTTAGCCAGTACTAATAAGTCTAACTTTTACTTAAAAACAATGAGTACCAATGGTGCTACAGATTTAGTATCCTCTCCCATAAGAATGTATGATGTTGATGGTTTCCAAGAACGAAAAATGATGTTGTGTATGCACCACCTTTAGTACCACAGGAGGATGCGAGTGTTTTGGTGTTTTTTCCTGGAGATGTGCAGGTAAGATTATACAGGGTGAATCAAAAATTGATCTCGAAATTTAGGACGGTGATTCTACATAGTGAAATAATGGTAGAGTGATGGTATATATACAAGGTGTTTCTAAACAAATGCAAAAAAATTTGGGAGGTAATTTACCACAAAAAAAAATTATATGAACATATGTCCTAAAGGTCTTAGTTTTTAAACTACTGGGTGTTAAATTTTTTAAAAAAATTAGGGAGATGCACTCTTTGCAGCAGAACACATTTTTTGGCATACAAGAAAAACACATTTGTACCAGTGTCGTCCATAAGGGGTTTAAGGTAAATATTTTTAAGAAAAAATAGTACGCCACTGCATTTTTTAAAATAAAAATATATATTTTTTAAATCTCCATTTATTTTAGAATAAATTTGATCTCTTGACTTATTTTGTTTGATGTACGGTTTTCGCGTAAATCAATAGAAACCATTTTTGGAATGGTCAGTTTGTGTTCCTAATATAAAATTCTACATTAAAAATTAATCTTCGATTTTTAATCTTTAATAGGATAGGAATTTGACCATGCCAAAAAATGGTTTTTATTTACTTTTTCTTAAAATGTTTAATAAACTTTTTTATTTTATTCTGGAGAAAAGCCAAATAATATTTTGTTTAAACGGAATCTCCCAGAAAACAAATAAAGCATAAAAACCCAATTAAATGATATTTAGGAAAAACTATATGTAAAATTTAAAAAAATGACAAGACATTGTATTTTTGACTGCTAAGCTTATTTTATCAATGTTTTCAAAATAGTCTCATACAATTTTGTTGTAAAATCAATATGGGAGCCAATAATTAAAGGTATCAAAATGTACTTGGGATCTCCTATCGGCAGTCTGACGATGCACCACTTGGTATTTTTAAAAACCTTTATTTGGTATTTGTATTATTGTATTTAGTATATTTTAGGATTATTCGGAAAATATGGAAGTTCATAGAGATAACAAGAACTACAAACAATGGAATTTAGAGAGTACTGCTGCCAATTTGCAAAGACAATTTAAAAGTTGCCATGTGTTAGTGATTAAGCCATCAAGGTAATTACCATAAAATGAAATTTTTGTACCGTTTCTCTGATTACTTAATCATTTTTTGGTGGTTATCGGAAAACGAAGTTATTGTTAATTTTATGTCTCTATAAGGATTAATTTGAACTTTAAATGTTGAGTCAGGCCTCGACTACGATACCAAGTGGAAGCGACGAGCGGAGAGTGCCAAATCTCTATACTGATGGCCGGTATTGGCTACGATATTTTATGGTAGGCGGCGATTTGAAACCAGTTTACATACATTAGAAATGTTCTACCAAAGACAATTATAAACTATAATTGTCTTTGGTTCTACTAATAATAGAGATATATGGGTACTTTGGTTACCGCCTACGTTCGTTATTTACGTAAGGCGGTATTTAAATACCTGGAAGACGCCGTATTACGAACGGTTAATTACACCTGTCTGCTAATTTACAAAATAAAAAACAAATGATCCTTTAATGTGCGAATACTAAAGTTTTTCCCGTTATTTCAAAAACATTTTACTGTACATTTTTCCACTTTTCCAGATGAATTTTGACTAAGACATTCTCTCAGTAAAGCCAGGTCATTGTCGACCGAGAATCTTAACCTTCTTGTTTCTGTTTCACCTGCGAGATTTATCCCAAAATAAAAAAGCAAGGCTTTATCAAAGATTAGTAGTTTAACATTACTCTGTGGCCTTTATTACCCAAATATTTGTAGAACTTGTCGAAATAAATAATATAACATTAAATAATAAACAAAGAAAAATATTGTGCGCATGGCAATTCTATTCGCTATTTTACATAGCACACGGCGTTATCAGCCCGCAAATTACTCCATGCGGTAACGTTATTACCACCAGCGACGGTAAAAATCGAATCGCGCATAACTTAACTGTCATAATAGCGCTTACGTTAATACCGCATGACGTTACAGCACCACCCATATCTCTCTAATATATGTTCGGTTTAAACGGCAAGTGGCAGGGCTTTTTGCAGTCGCCTGATTTAATAATACAAATTCTTTTAGGTTGCCTCCACGATACCAAGCGAAAGACCAAGCGTCAGCGACCAGTGGAGAGCGGAGAGCGTTGCCTTTGACCTTTATGGTAGCATAAAAGAATTCCTATTTTTAAATCACGCGGCTGCAATATATGTGAGCAAAAAGCTCTGCCGCTGCCGCTCGAAACTGAACAAATATTATCCGTGAGCGTTACTAGTGTATATAAACTGGTTTCAAAAAGCTGGTTACTACATAATATTGTAGCCAGTACCAGCTACCAGTACAGAGATTTGATACACTCCGCTCGCCGCTTCCGCATGTTATCGTAGCCGAGACCTTATGCTCATAAAAAGTAGTTTTTGCTGATTTGGGAACTTCTTGTTTGAAGACCTAATAAAAATTTTACCTGACCAGACCTTTTTTTTTGGTCACTTCGACAAAAATTCATAATTATTTCCTTTTGTTTTGTACCCTAAAGGTAGGCATAGAATTATTTAGTGAATTTATAAAGTGTGTATTAGTCTTGGGTTTAATTAAGGAATTAAAAAAAAATAACCAGAACTAACCATGACCCCTGACTGTTACTCTGTAATAATAACAGAACTATTGTAATGCAATAAGAGTGATACTGATTTAAGAGTCTTTACACATGGGTTTTATTTAAATTCGCATTTGGCCAATGTGCATTATAGCCATAGACAAGATTATTATAAGGAAAAATGATTACAGCGCTCGTGTAAACTTTCTATATTATTAAATTATATGCCCACCTTTGGGTTACCAAACAAGAAAAAATAATTATGCATTTTTGTCGAGGTGACCAAACCAGAATAAAAAGGGTCAAAAGAGGTAAAATTTATTAGGTGCCCAAACCAGAAAACACCTAATCAAAGGCAGCGCTCTCACACTATCCGCTCGTCGCTTGGTATCGTAGCAGTGCCTTATTCACATTTATCCCTAAAAAGTGGAGGGTATTCTTAATTTTTAAATATTTAACAAAATAACAGTTAAAAACCGCCAAACTGGTAATAAACATCTATATTTTGCACTGCAATGAAAATTATGTCCACTTTGAGTGCACAGTGCCGAGTTGAAGTTTTATTTTTCATTTTTGTTGCGTGCGTTGGTTTGTTGATAGATTTTTATTGTTTTCAGGATGGGTTTCAAAACATTCAGTTGTTTTCAGAATTTTGTTGAAAGTAACCAGCTGGGAGTGCCCGAACATACATCTAACCACAATGCATTACTCCATTTAGACTATTTGGTTAAAAATGTATCGGAGAGGTTGAAAAAGTGCAATTTGAGTCAGGAAAATAGCATTACCGTAAGTATACAAAATATTAAGATTTTTGTGATCTTGCAAAATGCATGAATTGCCTCTGAATAATTTTGAGAAAATATTTGAAAACTATACCGTTTAAATTTGAAATAAATCATCTATTTTTGTTCTGTTAATGAAGTGAAAATGCATTTGAACATGTGGCGACCATAAAAGTGGTCCCATCCAGAGCCATACGCAGGGGGCGGTAATGGGGGCAATTGCCACCCCTAGGAGCCCAAATGACCTATTGATAGCCTCTTTAAAGACCTTTTTTTAATATTGTCGCCTAAAAATGCCTACCGTTTTTTTCCTATGTCTGGCTGCTGCGCTCCCCCCTTCCAAATCAAGTTCTGCGCACCGCACTGCTCCCATCTAGCAATAACTCTAAAAATACTATTAGAAATGTAAATCTACCACAACTATATTCTTCTTCGAATCATATGAAATGGGTGGGCTATACAGGTTAAGCTAAATAACATAACATATAGACAATGTGAGGAAAAGAGACAATCTAACTAAATCCCGGCATATAAACATGCGTGACTAATACTGCTTGTTTTGTTATTCTATTACTTGCCGATATACCAAAACTGCTTGCTCAAGCAGTATGAAGCAACAACTACTTTTGGATTTCTTGTTACAAGGACATTTTTCTGGGGGACTAAAAGACCTTATTTCATTTCATTATCAAAAAATAATATATCTTTGATTAACCGTTCTGTTCCTCAACATAAAAAGCTATGATCATTTGTTGATGTCCTAATGTAAATAGTGTGTCCCGCTTTTCATGAACACACCCTGATAACTCAGTTATGAATAATGCGACTTTCTTCAATTTTGGTCTATGGGGTAGGTATGTTAGAGAAATTATGTATTTGGCATAGTAAAAACTTCTATTCACCATTGGCGTTCTGTCTTGGGGAATAAAAGACTTGAGTTTTTAGGAAAGGAATATTAGGGCCTATTTTAATTTTTTTTCTGTCAGATTTATAATCAGCATCTCCAAAAACGCCCTTATTTCATATTTTTAAAATGTCAAGCTCCATTTTTTTTATTTAATTTCCCAAAAAGTCTTTTCTACAGCCACAAACACCGCAACCCAATGGTAAAGTCAAAAAGTAAGTAGTTCGTACCGTAATTTTTTTTTTTAGTCGGGGCGGGGCGTGCATGTGGTGTTGGGGTAGGAAAAAGAGGATTTTTGGGAAAATAGTATCAAAAAATGGCCCTTGACATTTTGAAAATATAAATTAAGAGTTTTTTGGAAACACTAATTCTAAATCTGACAAAAAAATAAGCCCTAATATTATTTTCCTAAAACATCAAGTCTTTTTTATCCCCCAAGACAGCACGCCAATGGTAAATAAAAGTTTTTACTATACCAAATACTTGATTTCTCTACAACTACCACCAAAATTTGAAAAAAATCGCATTATTCATAACTGAGATATCAGAGTGTATTCCAGAAAAGCGAGAAACACTGTATTTTAAAATACCTTTTTTTTCTAGGAAGCTGAAAGTGTTAGTTTAGGTAATAGTGCAAATCTGGAAAACTCCAAATATAAATTAATAGGTTTCAGTAAAGGCTGTGTTGTTTTAAATCAGCTTTTGCACGAGTTTCATTTTAATATGACTGAAAAAATCAAGATATACTAAAAATTATTTTAAAAATCAAGGATATGTATTGGCTTGATGGTGGACATTCGGGTGGAAAAAACACTTGGGTCACCGATAAAAATATTTTACAATCATTAAGTTCTCTAGGTAATATTGCTACCTTAAACTTAAGTATACAGGGTTTATCAACTCTTTATTTAAAAATAACTTATTCACTGTACAAAATACAAAAAGAAACTAAAAAAGAAAAATGTAAAAATCAAAATTGCAAAATCTCTAAATATTACTAAAAGTGCGGTAACAAATAATACAAGAATATGAAAGTCGTGGTGATGTAAGAACTGCGCCGAAGGCGGGAAGACCTCGTAAAACTACCCCGAATTGATAAAGGCTATTTTAAGCGATCCTCGCGACTTGATCCCAGAAAAGCTTTCCAGTCGATTACCACACTGAAATCTCTAAGCAATTGTGGTGTTAACGTGACAAGTAGACAGCGGTAAGCAAACCGCTCACTTGATGGAGGGCTTTATGGAAGAGTCGCCGTTAAAAAAGCCGCTTTTGTCCCGGGAAGGCAGAAGACTCGAGTGGAATTGCCAGAGCTCACTATCAACCGTCTCAAGAAAAACTCAGATGCAATTCATGATGCGAAAGCAAAGCCGCCTTCACGATCTGATCGACAGTTACGATGGCAAGGATGAGACCGGCCGCTAATCAGGTTTAAAGCAAGGTACACAGCAACTCCCTACTGTGTATGGCATGGAGGAGGCGTAAGTCTGGGGATGTTCTTCTCGATCTGGGAACAGAGCCAACCAATCGTCGCAGTGGTAAATGGACCGATTTCACAGTGTCGACACGTAACATTGGCAAGAATTGTAATGTATGCCATTGCAGCTGATGCCATTGCGATCGACCTGGGACTGCGACCCAAAGCATTCATCTAAGCTGGCAAAGGTTGGTTTGGTGAGAAAGCACAACCGTATTGAATGGCCATCTCAGTCCCCGGAGTGGTATCGGGCATTCGTCTTTAGATCGTGCCGTACTGAATTCATTCTAATATCGGAGTCAACAGCAGCTGCCTAGCGCTATTAAGGCTCAGCAGATTCCGGTCCTCAGCTTTTAGAACGGCTGACTCCCATGCCTAAGCCAGGCACGATCCGTGCCCAAGAGCGTATCACCCACAAGAGTACTAAAAAGATGTCAATCATGTTTTGTGACATTTTTTTTTTATGAAATAACAAAAAAGCCTCACTCTTTCCCTTCCAATCAGTTTTTGAGCATTCTGCAATATTTAAAAACAGGAACATCCTAACAAAAGCAATTTTCTCAATATCTGGCTCAAACAACTACCTAGTCTAAAAACCATCCGTGGACATTCTGTATATATATTTACTTACTTATCCCCAAAAACCTGATGAGCAATTATTATTAAATTATTAACGTATAATGTATTAAACATTTGTGATGTAGACTTTATTAGAGTCAAAATAATTAAAAATATACAGGGCGTTCCATTTGAAAAATTTACTTGACAATGAAAATTCTGTTCTTTGTGTGCGGGACGAAGTTATTTCGTTTATGAATAGAGTTGGGACACCCTGTATAGAGTATTTTAATTTAAATTCGACATTCTGGATTACCTAAATATATAAGTAAAACTTTTAGATATAAATATCCATGTCCATGTCACACCGTATCAAATACAAGATGAAAGAAGACCGTGGATAAAAGTAGAAGAAAAGGCATTTTCAGAAACTCTAAAGAAAATAAATTGTAATATTGTCCGTACAGTGCATTTTGAAGGTGTGCCGCCCAGTATTATAAAGCATTTTGATGTTTTAAATGCTTTTAGGCAGTAAAATAACAATTTATAATACTTTTTTTTATTGAAATGGCATTGGATTGATTGATTTCATTAAAAAATCTTTTGATTTGATTTCACGTTTGAGACTAGATACTTATGCAGAGAAGTACGTACTTAGGACGGGATTTGATGCAAGGCCAACCAACCTAGATATGTATAAAAAAAAGGACGGGATTTTCGTTATTACATTTCAATGTAAATCGTCAATTAAAAAGAAGCCAAAAAAATTAAGAGATAAAAGTTTAATTTTTATTTGATTAATTTGAAGAAAAAATGCGCATTTATTGTACAGGGGGCGCCTTTTTGTTGACCTTCCAGGGTATAGCAAAATCTAAAAGAGATAGAACAAATCTGATTGCACAAACTCGGTTTCGATTTTTAAGGCAAGTTCAGTGGTAAAAGTAAATCATGGCTAACTTGGTGGTTTTGAAGATACATAGTGTTTTTCAAATTTTGGCGAGGCATTGGTAACTCGCTTGATATTAGAGATAAAAACACATATAAATAGGAAAGTTTCTAGGGATTTTTATGTAGAATTCAGTGGCGTACCTACATTTTCTCCCTTTACTTTTATTTTAAAGTCAGAACACAAATTTTGTTTTTTTTCGTAAATGTAACATCCTGTATATGTTATCCCATAAAAAAAATCTAAAAAACTTTATAAAATATTACATTTGATAATTCAATTTTTTTATTAGTTTCGGAAATATGTATGTCCATATAATAACACACTACGATTAAGATGATCATATTTCCAAACCATGAGAGAAAGACATATGAAATTTGGTATTTTCTTAAATGTCTTAAACATGTCTTTGTATTGGTAAAAAAATATACAGGGTGTTTTATTTAAAAATGTTATTTAATTATAAACTTCCTGACGATGGCTATATTTTTGAAATTATGAAAAATTAAATATAATAAATGTGGTATTTTCTTAGGGCTTTTAATATTTCTATTGGTGATTAAATATACAGGGTGTTCTATTTAAACAAATCCAACATTGGGCTATTACTTTTAAAATAAAAGGCAATGGAAAAAATATAGGTAAACCATTGAATACTACATAAAATTACCCACCACTTCTCTATTTTTTCTATGTCTAATATCAAGTGCCTGGCCAAATTGACAAAATTTAAAAAACACTCTGTATCTCCAAAACGAGTCAAGTTAGACATGATTTACTTTCACCACTGAATTAGTTTCAGTCACAGTATCGAAACTGATACTGTGAAATCATATTTGTTGTATCGCCTCTAGTTTTAGCTATACCCTACAAAGCTATGCTACAAAGTCAAGGAAGAGGCGCCACATTGTACATTTTTTTGTTATAAATATTTGTGCAGGTGCCGCTTAAGATGCAATTGAAAACAAAAAGTATAATTAAGTCACGGTTAAATTACCACCTACCCTATAAGTAACACCTCAAAATTTAAAGAATTGTTTCTTAAATTTAATGCACACATACCTAATTAACTCTGTATAAATATATTAGGTTTTTATTAGTTATTAAATTTTTAAGTAAAAAAATATAGTAAAGCCACTTTTACCCAAAATAAACTTGAATACCTTTGAATAAGTTAATAAACTCCAAGAATAATACTTAAAACTATTTTATTGTCCCTTAACATAATAATAATAAAATAAATTAGAGAATAAAACAAATTTCTGTGGCTGTGTGACTTAACGTGTTTTTACAGATTGGTAGATGGTTGATTTGAGGGGCTGGGGTAACCCTGCACGGCTTCTTGTGCACCCTTGTTTTACGTCTGGGTAATGTCAGCCAGACGGGACCTACAGCTTAACGTGGGTTCCGAACCACGGATGTCCTATTCACGACAAGACCGGTCCCCAACCAGGAAAGGCCGTTTTCATCCCTATTATTCAACTGGTTGGGGTCCGCAAGTCTACGGTTGCCTAGGACACGGTGTATTATTTCAAATTTTTTGTTATACAGTTGTTTAATTTCAAAAAGTATTCTACATAGCTACATATGTGTCACTAGTCACTACATCTGGCAACATTTCTCTTTTATATATTTTATGATCTCTTTAGTTCCGTTATTTTGGAAATATAAGCAAACAAGAAAAAAGAAAAAAATTTCCATGTAAGAGCTGTTTAAAACCTACTTTAGAGATTCTTTTAAAGATGAAAACAAAATGGAATATTTTAAGGTGCATCCAGACTTGCAACAATTCCTTCGCCACTCCACGCCCCGATCCGCGCCTCATCTAGTACCAGAAATGGCCAGTTTTATTCAAAATTCCCCTCAAGCCTGCAACTGCGCTTCGTGCCGAATAACGGTCCGCGCCAAGACGGTGTGGACAGTTAAACATACTTGTTTGCGCTCAATTAAATTGTTTGGCGAATGGGTCACTGCAATCCACAGCTTGTCGGTTTTTTAGCGTCAGATAAAAAAAAATAAAAGCCAATAAAATCGTACCTATATCGAATAGCGCTGATGTACACCGAACTTGTCTTCGAGTATGAAGCAAACGCAACAAAATAAAAAGTCACTTCATTCGTTTATGAAAGACAATAAGGATAGTTTGAGGTTAGTGGTTGTAAACAAAATAATACAAAAAAGTATTTTATTATTTAACTAGTAACAAAAGTGAAATTCACATCTTGTCTATAGATAAGTAAGTAAAACTTATAAATTAATTTTTCCATGTTAATTTTAATAGACAAACTCCTAAACAATAGGATTTTTTTACTTATATTTACAACAGCTTGGTACAATAAAAATGTATTTATTCGTTTAACTTACATAATATACCCGTAACTATGGATACTAATATAAACGATTTTAGTATCCATATTTCAAAATCTAGATTTAAAACTGAAGTTAAGCGCGTATTAAGGTAATGGATAATTAATGTTGTGTTTTTGTTTTGTCTATAATACGATATTGCTTGTTATATTTGTAGGGTGATAATTTATAGTAACTTTTGTTAGGGTTGTAATTTAAAATGTATTTTTGTATTATATTAGCATTATTTATGTACTAAGTTTAGTTTAGGTATTAGGAAATTTTTGTAAATTTCTGTATTTATAAATGAAGCTATTCCGTAAATAAATAAATAAATAAATATTATATACAAGGTTTAATAAGGAACTCCACACCTTTATAAATAGTTATTAAAATATATTTTCTTGTATTGTATACAACAATTAACCTTAAACCATTAATATCAGTGTCTGATTTACATATTTGTCGCCCATAGGCTATACACTTTTGCCGCCTCTAAACCTTACTTTACTATCTCATATGGACATACAAAAATTTGAGATCATTTCGTACTTATTTTAATTTCTAAATCGAAATACACAATTTATAAAGTAAATCGGCCGCTTCCTAAAAATTTATCGCCCTAGGCTTCAGCCTACTTAGCCTGCTGGTAAACCCAACACTGATTGACATTTTATAAATGCCGCGGCACCCGCAGACCCTTGAAACTTGAACTCCGATTCGCCACACCATTAAAACGACGTGAACTTTGTCCATACCATAGGTGCGCGCTATGTGGCGCTGTATGCGGCGTAGAGCGGCGCGGCGTACTGTTGCAAGTCTGGACGCGGCTTTATAATTTAAGGGTAAATTGATGTAGTTTAAATAAAATATTGTTTCTATATTTATTAATCTTTTTAAATACCAATTACTAAAGAATAAAACACAAGTTTATCAAAAACTCTAGTTTTATTCACAAGAAACTTGCTTACATTTATTATACAAAGCATTCCTTATAATAAGAAACTTTACTTAAAACAAAATAGGTAAGTAATAATAATTATATAATTTAAATAAATTGAGGTAATTCTATCTCTTACATATTAGAAAAACGAATGGTCGGAAAAAAAATTAATTCTACAATTTGAAAACTAAATAAAAGTATAAAACTAAGCTAAGTGGGTGTATCTTTTGCGACGAGTTAATAAATATCCTGTTTTCATTACACCAACCAGATAGCACAATCAGAACACTTTCTACATGTAAAAATAGGATATTTGTTTAATTAAATTCATTATAAGTAGTTAAAAATACAAGGTATTTACAACTTGGAATAGCGCTCAAGATATCAAGATACAAAAAAGCATTATTCTGTAAGTTTTATGAGATATACAGGGTGTCCGCTGATTAATGGTACACACAGCAAAACCACAAAGTCCTTATGTCAAAATATTAAGATTTATCCAAATATACCTATATCCAAAAGTTGAAAATAAGGAAGATACAGGGTGTTGAAGTGAAATATATATATATATATATATATATATATATATATATATATATATATATATATATATATATATATATATATATATATATATATATATATATATATTTTTTTTTTTTTTTTTTTTTTTTTTTTTTTTTTGATAATTTTCTATATGTTTTGAATATTTTAGTGAAACTCGGTATCTAGAGGTTTTTTGACATGAGCTATTCAGATCTGATATTAGTTTCTTTGTGTAAACTAGAGAAAGCTAGCTACACTATTTAAATTTATCTAAAACGTCCCACCTTTTTGTGCTACTCTATATGTACAATCTAAGTAAACTAGTAAACTTCCCTATGCTTTCTGCACAAAAAATGGTATACCTTGTAAGAATGGCTCCGAGCAACCGTTTTTAGGATATTTGCATTTAAGTGGTTTAGTGCAATCCAAAAGTATATGGAAGAATACATTAATACATCCTTTATCATGAAGCAGTTGTGGTTATGGTCTAATATGCTGTTTTTAAAGGCATTTTTTGGCTGCACTAGACCACTTAAATTCAAATATCTTGAAAACGGTTGCTCAGAGCTATTTTGACAAAGTATACCTTTTTTGTGTAGAAACCATAGAGGAGGTTACTGGTTTACTTAGATGTTACAGTGTAGCACAAAAGTTAGGATGTTTTGGAAAAACTTAAATAGTGTAGTAGTCAGTCCCCTCTGATTTACACATAAAAAGTAATATTGGATCTGAATACTCTATGTCAAAAATCTCCTAGATACTGAGTTTTATTTAAAAATTCCCAATGTATCAAAAATTATTGAAAGAATTTAAAAAAATTTACTTTGACACCTTGTTCCTTCCCTATTATTAACTATTGGATATAGGTATGTTTGGTTATATGTTAATAATTTGTCATAAGGAATCTGTTATTTTTCTGTGTACCATTAATTAGCGGACACCCTGTATAGTTTGTTAAACCCTTATACTATTTTCCAAAATGACTTATGAAATATACACCCAACAAAATAATATTGAAAAGAAATAAATTCTTATCTTTATTTTGTTCTACATACTATTGTATGTTACATTTGGCAGATCATGTATGTCTGTATGCTTTTTGGTAATACACAAATTCCTTTTATTTTTTTTTATTTATTTATTTTAACATTTAAATCTTTGCGTTTTTTCTAAACTAAAAATCCTTCCTTTTGTATACCTTACGTTTTAATAGCTATTGAAGTTCAAAATCTTGTAAATAATCCTTTAAAAACTTTGAATAAGGTATAATTTATCACTTATCTTTGAATATAGGCGATCTACCGAACATTCTACAGTATTAACCACGGTAATTGTTGGTTTAATCACAGAATTTGGTTATATATAATCAGCTACCGTACTCGCCTAAATGTAGTGGTAAATATTTTTAAAACCATCAAGTGCGCGTGCATAGACAAAAACAAAAATCTGTAAAAATACCTTCAAATTAAACAAACTTTAAAAAGTTTACAAAATAAAACTTTTTGACATAAATGCTATCTTGAGCGTCACAATTATTTTAAATATAGGCCTTTGGACTTGTGGTATTTCTGGTTTGGTAAACAAAAAATTATATCATATTTTCTGTGGGTATCTGCCTACATACCAAAAAAAAAATGAACTTCACATGGGGATACTAGGGATTTTTTTGTGGTAATCAAAAACTACTCTATGTAACAAAAACAGGTTAATGTTTAAACACCCATATAAAAATAACTCAACACTCCCCTTTAGGTGATTAATAGAAAAATCATGATGAAACATGGTAGAATTCAATTCTAGAATCATATAATTTTATATACTATTTTTAAATATAAATATGGAAATAGGTGTGTCTAGCATGATTCATTCATGATTATTCCAAAGTCACTTATCCACTCTCCGCCCCCTCCCCTTGCTCAACATTCTTTGTTCTAATACCTATCTCTTCCTCCCCGGTACCTATCATCCCTGTAATATTTATCTCCCCTATCTCTGCTTCTATCCTTACTACGGTTATGCTTGCTTCTATATGGGCTTCTACTCCTGTCCCTATGTTTGCGCTCTCGTCGTTCATAGTCGTCACGAGTTCTTAAAAATATATTTTTATGTATTTCTTAAATATTTTCTTTTCTTATTCTGCACACTTTTTATATATTAAGTCTTTAATAATAAATTTTAAAAATACTAAAGAACCTTTTAAAGTTTTTAAGCTTTCTAACCTACCTGTCTCTATCTCTTCTATCATCTCTTCGATCTCTATCATCTCTCAAAAGTCTCTTCTTAAGTCCTCACGCACTGGACGATCTCTCTCAACCCTTCTGTGTGTGTCTTCTCTTGCACGCTCTTGGGCTGCTTGAACAGCTTGAGGTGGGAATTTTTCCTATATTAAAAGATCATATTCTAGTACATAAAACAGCAAAAACATTACTACTCTTGTCTCCCAATACAAGAGGCAAAATTCCATGTAAAATAACCTTTCTTACCTCTAGAAATTTTTGAATTTTTTGTTGAATAGGAACAGGTATCCTTGGAAAAAGAGTGGAGAACCACTCCAACTTAACTAACCACTGTCGAAGCATCTGTCCAATAGTCATAGTTTGACCCCCACCAGCTTTGACATCCAACTCCTGTAACTCATGAAGACAAATTAATATTTGAATAACTTTAAAGTAACACTTTGTGAAGAAAGGCCAATACAGTTCTTCTGTGACATTTCCACAAATTTAAAGGTAGTCATGTAGGAATATAATGCATGTTATACAGTTTAAAAAAATTTTAAACAGTTACCTCATTCTGTTAAATGTCACAATTTTCAATTTTGGCTTATTTTTTATACCTAAAAATAATAAAAAAATGATAGGCACCACTCTACCTTATGTACGCACCTCTTCATCCTCCAAATATTCTTCATACCACTCTAATAAACAACTTGGAGGTAGAACATATCTTATGTACATGAAACCAAGAGATCTAAAACATCACAACATCTTTAAGTGATAAATTTTATGAAAATAATGGAAATATCTAAGAATATTATCATCTTAGTAAAAGTACTTACCGAATATAGGGTGAATCAACATGAGTTATCAACCCATTTAATTGTTTACGAGTCAATTTAAGAGTGAAGAGTTTGTACAGTAGACAATAAGCTGTAGAGACAATTCCACCAGCACCCACTCCCCTGACACCCCCACACATTCCAGTTTGACCTACAATAAAAGTTAAAAACCCCCTTAAAGATGTTGTCTCACTAATGTAGCCTTTTAGTCTTTAATAATATTTAATATACTTATTAATCCAAGATACAGTATTTTGTTGCATCACCTGATACTGACCTGATGTACGCCGAGATCCCTTTTCCCATGGTTCAAGATGACTGACTTTGTAATATATTTCATCAACTACTTCATGATAAGTTTTTAACTCGTAAAGATTCACTAAAACAGAAACAGTAACTTAAAATTCTAAATATTACAACAGAGAACCAACGAACCTTTAAAGTAGTGGGAACTTTGAATATTTGTTAGAATCAGTGGATTTAAATTCATTGTTCTTTCGTTTCCGTACAGAGGCAAAACATTGCTTTGCTTTTTTGTTACAGTTCCGTCTACAAAGGAAAAAATAATACTTTAGATAAGAAATGGAAAAAATTGGAAATATTTTAGAATGTGGCCTAAATAAGGTACCTTCATCTCCACTGTTGTGTTCCATTTTTATACTTTGACCAATACGATGTAGTAAGAATATTGTTTTTTGAGTAAAATTTTTATTAAATTATTTCTTTGGGTGAGAATTTTTCTTTAAAAATAAGAAAATTGAACTTTCACCAAACATAAACCACGGACATGTTATTAACGTTTTTGACACACGTCAAAAAGAAAAAGGCTGTTGGCGACATAAAGCTTATACCTACTAGATACAGTCTTGCTGTACAAACAGCGTGATTGCAATAGGAATCTCTAATAGGTATTTGCTCTAGCGTTGGCGCAAACTTGTTTTTCTCGATTCTTCTTCGTAAAGCAAAAAGAAATCAAAATTTGCCAACGTGATAAAAGCTCAAGGTTGCTTTCCAGTGACGAAAATTTTGGGCGTCACGCTCCAGGGCTTGAAGCTCTTGAACTGCTCTAAAAAGTGAGTCACTGGAACGCACACTCTTTCCGCGATCTTCGAGTAGTGCGGTTCATGTTTACGTAGAGGTCTACATAGACCTCCCGGGTAGGCGATTGAAGGCATCGTACGAGCGTGGCTGTACCCTTGGGGATCGAGAAAAGATTCACGCTAAATTTGGGCTTCTTTCTTCTGGGGCTAAGCGCTGTGAGTGAAGATTCCTAAAGCCGGAAGTTTTTGCGTTTTGGTGTTGAACACATGGTGTCCTCGTATGGTCGAGGAGGTGCGCACGCCTGCGGAAATACGTCAGGAATGAAAGTAACGGTTATGTGCGATACCAGTAGCAGCCGCTGGCTAGATAGTCGCAATTTATGCATTGCATCGAAGAAAAACAATATAGTCCAGATCGCTCTTATCATGCGGGTGTATCAGTTAATCATAGACAAACTTTTGTAGTTATAATCTATTTTAACTTGTTTATTAACATCTTTTAAATGTATCGCGTAAGTTAAATGAAACAGATATATGCAAGTTTTTAAAACAAAAAAGAAATACAATTATTAATATAAGTGGCTCCATAACAATCAAATTAAAAGGATTTTGATTAATGGATGACATTTAATGTCAGTTTGATAGTTTAAACTTAAAATTATAAATATACAAAGTTTTTCTGTACATTTCTTTATCTGCAAGCGAAAAAATAGTTTAAAGTCCTAATATTTATTTCAAAAACAAAAAAGAAAAAATAGAATATCCCGGAAATACAGAAGAAGAAGTAGCTAGAGCTCTTTAAGTTGATTATATATATTGTATTTAATGACAAAAAATGCGATCTTATTTGAAAACAAAAAGAGAAAAAATGCACACGGAAGAAGCGAAAGACTAGTGATTAAAGGAAATCTGTGAAAATAAAAATAAGGGACACTACTTTTAAATTACATAGACTAAAATATAACACAGTGGTTTTAAAGGTTGGTTTAAATAAACAATGTATATTAGAAATTTGGTAAAGATATTTACTACATTTAGGGATGACTCAGAAGATGAAGTTTTTTGATCCTATTAGTAATAGTGAAAGTTAAGCAAAGGAATTGCTATAGCATTTGATTTATTATGTAGGAAATTTTGTATGTTTTATCTTTAACTATTTTATGTTAAAGCTTTTTGTAGCTTTTTTACATGCCCATTGTCTATTAGGTTTATAAATCAATAACCCTTTCTTCATATTTATACATTCTCTGAAATCTTCGATTTTTGGCTTCTTTCGTTTACAATTTTATTTATAAGATTGTTATTATTTATAATAATAATAAATAATTAAGCTGTTTCTTCTGACACATTACTTTTTATTTTCCTTTATAAAATAATTATTGTTTTATTAAAACAACGTTTTTTATTTGTTAAGTATTAGGCTATGCTTAAATAAATTAAAAAATACAATAGACTTTTATTTGGAGAGTTTTTCACTACATGGTGAGCCAAATTTGACATTTTTTGTAGAACACTCATGTTTCTGTATGTTTTACACAAAAACTAACCCCCATTTGCAAGACTTAAATTTCAAGCCAAACTTACAAACCAAACTTCTTCCATTTTTTTAAATCCTTTATTACTGTTTTTATTTTTAAAGTAAATTCTGTGAAAACATATTATCGGTCATGTAGGTGCTAAAATTAGATTTTTAAGTTAAATATTTCTATTTTTTTAAAACACAAAAACTAACAAAGGAACGTCTGATTTCGGGACCTTAATTTCAATTTTTTTGATTGATTCAAATCACGATTTAAATCATGACATAATTCAACTGATTTTTTATTTAAAATCGTGATTTAAGTCAAAAATGTTTTCTTTTATTCTTTTAATTGTTCAGAGCGATATTAAAAATTAACAACATAAAATAAAAATATTCTCAAAAATAAACTGTATAGCGCAACATCTTAAAAAAATAAAAAATAGATATATTATTATAAACTTTATGTTTCTGCATTTTCGAATTTTTCTCTTTTTCTATGCCCATCCTGGTTCTAATTTTTAAATGTACAAAGCCAAAAGTGCTAAATATTCTTTCTACTGACGCAGCTAAAGCAGTTGCGCACAGAAACTGTTTTATTATTGGCACATGTTTTGGGATTTCTGGTTTATCCTTTTGTAATAACGACCGGTCTATTCCGTTTACGTTAGAGGTAGCTAAAAACAAGACGCGACCGGAGTTTTTGGTAAGAAAGTTTGCTCTGATAAATATTTCAGCTGTCGATTGAATCCCTATTTTTTAGTCTAACAATAAAATAATTTTTAAAAAGCGAATTGGTATTTTTGTTAATATAAAATAAAAAATAGAAAAAGAACAAAAATTCCTGATTTTTTGAGAAAAAGATTTTTAAAATAAAAATCAAAATTTGCCCAACCCTGCTTTATCGTCACCCAATCGTCGAGTTAAGGTTTAACGCAATCACAATTTATACGCTTATATCTAAACACGGCTTAATGTGTCAAAGTCAAAATGTCAGATGCTGAAGTAAACAACATTTTGGTAGCCACTGTGTTTTTTAATTTGATTCATATGCATAATGACCTTTGGACCCGCACGTTAAGAGCGATTCCGACTATAAGTATTAACAATTAAAAAGTGAAAAGCTCGGGAGCCACCAGGGGCACAGGCCCGACTTACTGGAGACTCCTACCCAGAATACAACCTCCTCTCACAGAGGGACGTACTGGCAATTGGACATTCGGGGACCTACGTGACAAACAAAGAAACAACAACAACACTGGAACGCATCCTTAAACAAGGAAAGAGAGATACTTAAAGAAATTTTAAAATTTCGTTGTTTTTAACCTTTCTTGGCTTTATAATAATAATCTCTTTTTATTATCTAATTCCATTTTAAATAAATAATTTTTAAAAATCCATCCTTAACCATAAAAAACACGTTTGAAGCACAAAAACCAAAAGAGGGGTTGGTGCATGAGGGGCAAGGGGAAAGAAAAACGGAGTAGCTCAGGTGCATAACACTTTCCGTTACTGGAACGCCATAAAGTAGAACGAAATGCTCCTGAGCTACTCGGGAGCGCTCTATTTGCGTCACTGGAAAGCCACTCAATATAAGATGTCTTCATCCAACACCGACTCCGTGAAGTCGGTGTTGCTTCATCTTTTCATAAATTAAGTATTGTTTTAGTAGCAACATTTTTGATAAAAAAAAAAAGGATGAAAAATTGTATGTATGGTTGTCTAAGCCTTACGTTTTTCCCCTTTTTTTATCTTGTTTTTGGAAATGTTAAAACTTATCTATTTTAAAATTTACCATAAAAAATATAATTTATTTAATATAAAGATATATTATTTCAAATTAAATATCTAATTAAAATTGTAACCCCATATTCGAATAAAGCGCCCAATTACGCGTACCTATCTTCAGAGGGCGCCGCCATCATTTTTGCGTTATGTTTTTATGTGGTGCGATTGTAGGGTGCAAAGTGAGAGAGCAGTGTAAATTTGTGATTTTCTCGGTGTTTTTCCAGTTTTTCCTCTTAACAACCGCGAAAATAAGAAATCCAATGAATAAAGTTGAAAATGGCTGATGAACAGGTAAAATTTCCGCTTTAGAAACCGAGTTTTTGTACTCCAACTTACGAAGAATTTATGTTGTTCTGTTTCCTCTCTGTTTTTGGAGATATGAAATTGATATTTATAACTTCCTTTATGCCGTTTTATCTTAAAAATTATTGAAATTCTGAAAAGCCGGTTGGATACTAAAGTATGATGTAATAAATTCTGCAAAAACAAACACAAAAACGGTCATTACAGCGAGGTAATGAATGGTTATGTTTATGCAATGTAAAAGTCATTGTCACTTATTGGATTACTGCTTAAATTTAAGAACACAAAAAAGCCGTAATTCCTAATCATTTTTGTATAAAAAGGCATTTCTTTTTCCCACGCCTGTTTTAAATTTAAAAAAATAATGACGTAAAATGGTAATTTCTGACTAAATCAAAGTTCATGTATTTAAAAAAATTCCAAATTTTTTTATTTAGTATTCATAAATGTTACAATGGTTTGTTTATTCATGTAATACTTTGTTTCTGTGAATACAGATATGAATATAGAGTACTATCCTAGTATTTAAAAGTACTCTCACTTCTCTAGCATTTTTTTAGCCCAGTTTTAAATTACTTTGGAAAGATGGTTATTTTGGATGCTTCTAACTTAAATGTTGTTTTTGTTTATGCTCTTTAAATATTAATTAGTATAATAAATATATAATAATTTACCAAGGCTATTTTGCATTATGTTTTAAAAATCCCACTATACATTATTTTTGTAAAAAAACTAATATATATAATTAATTATTATTTATTTATTTATTTCCATTAAAATACTTATAAATAAGTATTGATTTATTCAGATAAATATTATCGCTACTGTCCATAATTCTCCTATTGGAGTCTTAAATAGGTTTACAGGTATTAAATATATTTTCTTATTTTATAGGAAATCAGACAGCTTGAGCTCCTCTGCAAGCAACTGTATGAATCACAAGAGACTGCTATCCGAGCTGATGCAGAAAAGGCTTTGGTCGTTTTTCAGGAGAGTCCAGATGCCCTTACAAAATGTCAGGTTTTATTGGACAGAGGAGATTCAGCCTATGCACAATTATTAGCGGCAACTACATTGACAAAACTTGTATCAAGAAGTGCTCAAGGTAGGAAATTTAAAACAAAAAATAATAATAATAAAAATGTTTTTTCTCAAAGATATGCAGCTGGTTTTAAAACTAATTTAAAAAGAGAAATATCCCAGTGGTTATAGGAATATAAATTTTGGCGGCTCTTTATTGTTAATATATAATATTTTTATTGATTGTGCTCTCTTACCAATATATTGGATTTTTATCAAAATGTACATGCATTTTTGGAGAGTAGGTAAGGTAGGTTGATTGTATTATAGATTTAGTTTTTTACTTGTTTTGTTAAAGTTCTAATGACATTAGGGTGTTAAATTTGCCCTTATACTTGTTTTTAAAGAAAAAGTATAAAAATAAATACCATTTTTTTGGTAAATTTTAATGTTTATTGTATATATTTTTTAAATATATTTTTAGGTTTAAGTCTGCAGCAGCGTGTTGATATAAGAAACTATGTTTTAAACTACTTAGCTACTAGACCAAAGCTACCAAGTTTTGTAGTGCAAGCCTTGGTCACACTTTTTGCTAGAATTACCAAATTAGGTTGGTTTGACAATCATAAAGATGATTTTGTGTTTAGAAATGTTGTGGCTGACATAGGCAAATTTCTGCAGGTAAGTTTTTCTACTCTTTGATTCGTTTTACTTATTTATTCTTTGTATTTCAATGACCATTATTAAACAGGGTGATTCTTAACCTATACGCCTAAACTTGAGAATTTATTTCTGAGGGCAAACAATGACTAAACATGAAAAAAAATAGCAAAAATACTTATAGTCAGTAAACAATCAGTTATTTTAAATTAAATAAAATAATGAGAATTATGAAGACAAATAATAAATAGTAAAGTATTTTTTGCTTGAAAAATAATTTAGTATAGTTTTTACACAGCTTTATAAAATTAATCAGCTGAATTTTTTGTTCTTTAAAAAAAAACAATCAAATAGTAATGATAATAATGTTTGGCATTAGTAATAGTACACTCAGCTTTCAGTTGCAATTTAATTTTTAAGCAATTAGAATTACAATTAGGGCCTATATTGATTATATCATATTATTGCTAAAACAAAGGTTAGTACTTTATTATTATTGTTATAATTAATCATTACTTATATGTCTTTAGAACTAGACTTATTTTGTTTAATTTTAAATAATTACTTAACTGAAAATATTTTACCAACTTTTTCTAAAATTTTTCATTATTATTTTTCTTAGCATAAATTTCAAAAGTTTATGGCTATAGGTTTAGAATTACCCTGTGTTTTATACACATTTTCTGTAGTAATTGCTTATAAAAAACATTCTGTACACTCTCCAGAGATAATTTTGTGCAGTTGTATATGGTTTGCAACCCATATCAATATTATGGGAGTTATTACTTCCATAATATTGATGGTTGGAAACCTCACCTTACGTAATTGTGTATATTGTTAAATAAATTTGCTAAGTATATCTTTCATGTATTATTAAAATATTCCTTTTGGCATGTATTTAAATAACACTTCAATTAGAATTAAAAATATTAATTTAATTTGTTATTGTAGTTAATTTAAATCTAAACTACAACCCTTTAAAAGTCAAAGTGTGCTGTGGCTTGACTTGTATTTGAAAAAACTGTGAAATGGTGTTTTTGTATGTCGTAGGCGTACAAGCTGAACCCTTTAACCCTTTCAGGATGGTTAACCTACTGGTACGTTTTTTAAAGAGGAACTTTAAGGAAAAATAATTAGGATTCCTGACGACGTCTTAGTGGAAGCGCGCGCAACAATTCAGTCCGTCCCAAATGGATTAAGTCCTCTTTTGAAAAAATGAGGATAACCTCATCTATAAGTGAGACACTGTATGGACTCCTAGATGAGGTTATCCGTATTTTGTCAAAAAATGGACTTAAAGGGTTCTGCTTAAATGCCCACGATATTATACAGTAAATTCATTTGAAACCATAGAGAGGTACAATATAAAGTTATTATATTTTCCTATAAATAAAACAATATTTGAGGAGTGTCTTTTTTAAAAGGGGATATATTTAATTTCTTGTGTAATTCTATTATTTATGGTAAAAGGCACAAATTATTCACTTTATACTGACACAAAATGGTATATGGAAGACAAATGAACCTTATAATTCAGTTTAAGGTAAAAAAATTGGGCGTATCAATATGAATAATAAGATCCACCAGAAATTTAAAACAAAAATATAAATATAATATATCCCCTTTTGAAAAACACTTTTCATTTATTAAAGGAAATACCCTGTATATTTTAACATTTTTGGATGCCTGGAGACAATTCTAAATACTAATTTGACATTGAAGTTTTTACGCCCACTTGATTTTTTAAGAGCCATTTGTAGTATTGCATCTAGGTGGCTATGATCCTTTATTTATGACTTTATTTTTAATCTGATCGCAAATTAATTGGTATCGTTAGATTCTTTGTTTCTTGTCAGGACCACCTAGATGCAATATTAAAAATGGCTTTAAAAAAATCAAGTAGGCTTTAAAACTTTTAAAATGTCTCATTCTGAATCAGAATTGTCTCAGGAATCCAAAAAATGATAAAATATACATGGTGATTTCATTTAAAAATACAAAATTGAAGTAATTTCCGGTTAAAGCGGAAGTTCCTGGAAATGAAAATATGCGAAAACTCTCATCTTCTTACCATTTACCTGATCCAGTCTCATTTTGATATGTCTTATACTCTAGGAGCTATAGCTTGTCTAATAAATTCGTTATGACCCGGTATAATGATTTTTCCTATATATTTTCCTAAAAAACATGGTGATGATTTTGGACATATTTTTTTAATCATTTTTATCTTTAGGGTTCTGTTGAACACTGCATGATAGGTGTCCAGCTTCTCTCTCAACTCACCTGCGAGATGAATCAAATCTCTGATATTGAAGCAAATCGTTCTTTAACAAAACACCGAAAAATTGCTTCATCTTTTCGAGATACCCAGTTGTTTGAGATTTTTAGGTATGTAGATTATAATATTGCCTTGCCTAAAAATATTTTTAAAATGTTACAACATGTTGTTTTGACAGTAGTTAAAAAAGTGTGTTATTATTTTAATGTGATTTAATAAATGTAAAATAAAGTGAAGAACTATGACCTTTTGAATGCTGTCTGATTAGTTTGTTAATAGTATATTTTTTGATATTTTAATTGTATTTTAGTGCCTGTCTGTATATTTTTTTCTGTTTTTTTTTTATAATGAATGTTCTTTTTATATGTACCATTTTGTTTCTCTCTGAACTATGTGTTTTTTAATCTTTGTATATAATATACCTCTATTTAAACTATATCTTAATTTTGTAATTATGTGTAGCTGTTTATCTTTTTAAAGTCCGCGCGTTTAGTAAAGAAGCCACCGACGACATCATTATCTATGCGAAATCTCCTGTATCTCTCTATCAATCGCTGTTTCGTGATCTTCGTATTGTTACCTAGGAAGTAGGCATTTTAAAGTTTTGATTTAAAAAAAATATCATTTTAAATAAGGGTCGAGGGAATAACAGGAGATTTTGCGCAGATAATGATGACGTTGGTGACTTCTTTATTAAACGCGCGAACCCTACTTTATTTTTTTACTATATGACGTGTTTAAATGCCAATGGCGTAATAGCATCAATAAATTATTTCATTTCATTTTAAGTATTTTATAATGTTATTAAATAATTTTTTTAGGCTTTCCTGTAACTTATTGGGTAATGCAAGGGAAAACTGTAAAAATCTGAATTTTAGCGACGAAAACCAACATGGATTAATGACTCAATTGTTGAGACTGGCTCAGAATTGTCTTACTTTCGACTTTATAGGTGAATTAAACAGTCATTGATTCTTTTTTTTTTTTGTTGTTTTCTTGTTTGGCAACTTCTCGTTTGGGCACCTAATAAAATTTAACCTGACGTGACCATTTTTTTTTGTTTGGTCCCATGGACAAAATGCATAATTATTTCTTCTTGTTGGATACCCTAAAAGAGTGCATACTGTAAGTAATAATATAACAAAAACAAGCAGTATTGGTCACGCATGTTTACATGCCGGGATTTAGTTAGATTATCTCTTTTCCTCACATTTCCTATGTGTTATGTTATTTAGCTCAACCTGTATAATTTAATAATATAGACATATATTAAGTTTACCCGAATGCTGTAATGCGCATTAGCCAAATGCAAATGTGAATAAAACCCATGTGTAAAGACTCTTAAAGTAGTGTCAGTCTTGTTCCATTACGATAGTTCTGTTATTACTACAGAGTATAGGTAGGGGTTATGGTTAGTTTGGTTAGTTAAACCTTTTTTTTATTCCTTAATTATACCCTAAACTAATATAAAAGAATGTGATAGTTACCGCAATAGAATTACGGACACGTGTAAAGAAATTGGCGGCGAATATCAAAGCCCTCTTATAAGCCCGCTTATAGAGACTCCAAAGCTGTCCATTTGAACTGGACTTCTACTGCGGTAGCTATAATATTCTTTGCTAATACACTCTTTATAAATCCACTTAAGAATTCTATTCCCACCTTTAGGGTACCAAACAAAAAGAAATAATTATGCATTTTTGTCGAGGTGACTAAACCAGAAAAAAGGTCAGGTCAGATAAAATTTAATTAGGTGCCCAAACAAGATGTGGGCGAAACGAGAACAAAACCATTTTTTTAAATAATATTCAAATTATTTTTTTGTCTTTCAGGTACTTCTACAGATGAATCATCAGATGATTTATGCACTGTTCAAATCCCTACAAGCTGGCGTCCCGCCTTTTTAGATTTCACCACTTTAAAACTCTTTTTCGACCTGTACCACTCTTTGCCGAATACATTATCTAGTCTAGCTTTATCTTGTTTAGTGCAGATTGCTTCTGTAAGAAGATCCTTATTTAGTAATACAGAAAGGTAACATTTATAATTTATTAAATACTAATTTTTTCCCTTAAAAATCATTTTTTGTGCTTTATTTGTGTCAAAGCAGTTTTTTTATTTCAATTGAGACACCCCCAAAAAAAAATGTTTTTTAAAATCATTAACCGCTTCTTCTGCCGAAGTAAATTGTTGTACATGCAACTTATTGTTGAGTTTTTGTAGTTATTAAAAAAATGTTTTCTTAGCCACAGGCCTTGCAAAAGCCGCGTTATTTCGGAAACTCGTAATTTCTAAGCCACTTGTATTTTAGAGCTAAATTTCTAACACATCTAGTCAACGGAGTGAAACACATTCTACAAAATCCCCAGGGTCTAAGCGATTCTGCGAATTATCACGAGTTTTGTCGGCTGTTGGCAAGGTTAAAAAGCAACTATCAGTTGGGGGAGTTAGTTATGGTGGACAACTATCCAGAAGCTATTCAGTTGATTGCCAAATTTACAGTAAGTAAAAATAATATATTCTTAATATTGTGTATTAGGGTGTGCCAATTTTTTTTTCGCCTTTACCCAAAAATATCTCGGCTAAAAATTTTAATTTAAAGAGGTTCTTCATGGCTATTTAATAGCAAAAACTTTATCATCAAGTATTTAAGAGCTTGTAACTTTGTTGCAATTGATAATGCAAAAATGTTGATAAGGACTTTTTTAGGATTTTAGATGTACTACCAATTTGCTGTTTAACTTAACTTTTCTTTAACAGTAATAGGTCAGCCAAAAAATGAAAAAAAAAAACTAAAATTGAAACTTTAAAGGTTTGTGAAAAATTAAATATGGAAGATAAATATTTGACTTAATGAAACTTTTTGTACCAATCTTAGTGCTTAATAAGATTCATTCTTTTAATTTCTGTTAAAATATTTTTTACAGCTTGCAGGGCGAAAAAGTGGGAAAAATCCGATTTTTAATGTTACTTAGACAATAAAACTTAAAGAACCATGGAGAACCTCTTCAAAATAAAATTTTGATATCCGCGGACCTCTGTTCTGCCGTCCAACGGAAAATCACCGTATGTATATATTATAAGCCTATTTACATACGGTATTTTTTCGTTAAACGGCAGTGTTTGGAAATCCTCTGAGATATATTTGGCATGTCATCTGATGCATTGGAGATGTATTCCAAATTTTTCAAAAAATTTATCACCCCGTAGTTTAAAAACTAAGACTTTTGGGACATATGTTCATATGAAGTTTTTCTTTACAATTTTTAAATATAAGTAATATACCTCTGCAAAAGTATGTTACAATGATTAGCGGAATAATCATAATAATATGTTGCTCTTACTTATAAATAAAAAACTTGGCTAAAAAGTATTGTTATTATTTTTAGGTTCAAAGTTTACAAATGTGGCAGTTTGCACCTAATAGTGTACACTACCTTCTTTCCTTGTGGCAAAGGATGGTGGCCTCAGTTCCCTATGTAAAGGCTACAGAACCTCATTTGTTGGAAACATACACTCCTGAGGTAATTTTATCTGAAAAATATGCTATTTAAAAGAGTTCCAGTCTAATAAAAATAATCCACATTGTCCTTTTTTTAGCAATAGTGACACTATAGTATAAAGAGTGTTTGTGAACTGTGGTATGCTAGAATTCTCTGATTAAAATAAGAAAAAAGTTTATATAAACATGGCTCTGCAACTTTTTAGTTCTCAAGATACAAGATGCAATAAACATTTGTTAGACTGGATAAAAACGTTTTTGAATAAAGTAATTATATCGGCTATTTTAAAGGTATTTCTGCCAATGAAACAAGGACTATTATACAACCAATAGGAAGTATTTACATGCCGGTATTTGTGTTAGACCATCTCTTTTCCACGCATTGCCTATTTGTATAATTGACTAGTTGATTCTGTATAATATAATAAATTATAAAAACAAAAAAGCAATGCTTCTTTTATGGTCTAGAAATATGCAATTAAGTGTTTTTTTCTAAAACTATACAAGATATGAAAAAATATATATAAGAGACATAAAAGTTAATATAAGAGACATACAAATTATAATAAAATTGAGTAAAGGATATTAAAGATATTTACAAAAAATCTTTTTTTCAACTTTAACACCCTGTATCTTGAGAACAAAGAATTTGCGGACTCAAGTTTGTATTAACTTTTTTCTTTTTTTTCATGAGGGGATTCTACAATAGTAGTTTGGCACCACAGTTTTCAAGCACTCCTTATTATTATTATTTTTTATTTTTAAGGTCACAAGTGCATACATAACTTCCCGTCTAGAATCAGCCGCGGTGGTAGCTCGAGACTCGCTAGAAGACCCGCTGGATGATCTTGGGATGGTCCAACAACAGTTGGAGCAATTATCTGTGATTGGTCGTTGCGAATACGGCAAAACTTGCACCCTATTGGTGCAATTGTTCGACAGGGCTGCTGCTACTTATCAGGAGCTGCTTAGTGCGCCGGCGCAGCCTGTTGAAATAGCTGTTCAAGAAGGTAAGCAAAAATTCAATGGGTACATATGTAAGATAAAATAATAAATAATTTTTTCTATAAAACAAATGTTATCAGCTCCTAAAACTAACGTTTTACTAAAATTTTCGAATCCTTGTGATTAACAAATAAATTATGGCAGATTTTAATTTATTATTATTATTAACAATTATTTTTATTGGCTACTTAAATGTGCCGTGACTGAAACCCTTTAGCCATGTTATGCTTTACATTTTTATTCCAAAATTTATAAATATTTTATAAAATTATAAAATATAAACGATACCATGTAAAGCTATTTTGACAAAAATACTAATCTCTGGGAAAGTTTAAAGTACATTGATTTGGATAAAAATATGTAAATTAACTTAAGAAGGTAGTTCTTTCCCGACAGTCCAGTCCAAGAGTTTTGGCTCGTTACCGACATTTTGCCCATCTGAAAAGTCAACGTTGTAGGCCAAGTGTTTTGACTGGAGTGTACCCATCAAACTGCCACATTCTCTATATAGATACACACATACTAATCTGACAAGTATGTGCAGTCCAGGCTTACTTACAGTTTATTTGTATTGAATTTGAGTTCCATACTGTTTGGCAATTTATCATGGAAAGACCTAGCCCAGCACAGCGTTTTAAACTTGTTCAACTGTAATATGAAAATCATCATTCTCTGAGGAATGTGTTTCCTGTGCTTCGGGCAACCTATGGTCCACGCATAACCGACCTACCAAGCGAATTATTCGTTGTACCAAATGTGAACTTCAATTTTCATTATTGGATAATTCTTGACCAAATAGACCACATCCAGCACGTAGTGCAGAAAATATAGCGGCAGTAGCTGCGACTGTACGCGATGATCCTGACGAATCGATTCGGCGCCGTTCTCAACAGCTTTGCTGGGCATATACAAGAACTTGGCCTATTATATATACGTAAGGATCTTGGTCTAAGAGCATACAAAATTCAACCTGTGCAAGAGCTAACATTACTCGCGTCATTCACCAAATACCAGTAAAAATGCTTTAACGCGTCATCGGAAATTGGAGCTTAAAAACAAACCATGTTAGTTACAGTCAAAGCCAACATTTGAAAGGTTTAATCTTTAAAAAATAAATGTAAGATATAGTTCTTCCGTATAATAATAAATATTACTTAATAAAGTTATTTTTTTAAAGTTTTTTTTTAATTTTTGGAAAAAAAATACCTCAAATAAATCACCCATTATTTGACGTTGAGAAATCTTAAAATAAAGATATGTTTCTATTTTTGTAAGACACTCATGTAAAAAATAATGTCCCTAACACTTTCGCAAAGTGTCTTTCCCGCACTTGAAGCTTATTCGAACTCCGCTTCACGTCGTTTGTCTAACTGCTTTTACATACGTGCGGGAAAGTATTACTTTTCGCACTTGTTAGGAAAACGACTATTTGATAAAAGAGGATCAAAATTAAATATATCTTTTATAGGTCAGCTTACGTGGCTAGTCTATATCATTGGTTCAGCGATAGGAGGTCGTGTTTCATTTAATTCAAATGAAGAACACGACACGATGGATGGAGAACTTGTTTGTCGAGTTTTACAACTTATGAATTTGACAGACAACAGATTATCGCAAGGTAAAGGACATAAATCACACAGATTACTAACATCAATTTTTAGGCTTTCGACCAATTATAATAGCGGAATAACACCGGTCAACAAAAAAATGGGTTTCTGTTCTTATGCTTAAATTCTGATTCTAGACTTTGAAAAATACCCAAAATTTTTATTTTTAGTTCTTAAAGTTTGCTTTTGTCTGATGTCAAGTTGATAAGTATATTTCATATAATAGAGCTCATACAAACATAAAAGAAATACAATTAAAAAGACCAAAAAATATGGTACGTCCAAAAATTATTTTTTAAATCATCATTTATTTTGCAACAAATTTAACCTCTTAACTTTTTTAACTCCGATGCATCGTTTTCGCGTAAAAAGAAAAAACTAAAAATAGGGCACCAGCATACCAGTTCAAAATATTTTTTTAATATCACCAATGCCTGAAAACGGTTTTTATTTTTTAACGCAAAAATGGTGCATTGGAGAAAAAAGTCAAGAAGTCAAATTTCTTGGAAAATAAATGAAGCTTTTAAAAATTATTTTTATTTTAAAAATCCAGTGCCATACTATATATTTTTGAAAATCTCTAGTACACATCCCGTTCGGACGCCACTGGTAAAAATAAATAAAAATCCTTTCCATTATAAAATGCCTATTTGTGCTTAGTAAGTGTATGTCAAATTTCATGAAAGTATTTCAAACAGTTTTGAAGTTATGATAAGGAAACCAAAATTTTAACTCCCCATCTTTAGCTTAAAGGTTAGGCCATGTTCATATAAAGTTTTGTTCCTAAAATAAGGTAAGGAATTATGTACCCTTTTTTTTAGCCATTAATTCAATTACACCCTGTATAAAAATCATGGATTTTTGCCAAAAATTTCAAAATTTCTACAAAACCAAACTGTAATAAAAAAAAATGTTTTATGTTGTTATATGTAGAAGTCAGACCCAGAAATCGTGTTGACGGGTGTAATTCTGTACCTCAGAAGCAGTTGGGCTGAAGCCGATTTTTAGAGAAACGTATTTTATTAGCTAGTTTAGTTTTTTTATTATTTAATTTCATTAATTTTTATGGGCATTACTTTACTTTAAAATTTTAAGTATTGCAGATTTTCGCTGTCCCTTAAATTTTAAGAAGTGGACTTCAGTTTAACTGATTTTGAGGTACAAAAATAATAAAACACATTTCCTAAAAAATGAACTTTAGCCCAACTGCTTCTAAGGTACAGAATTGGTGACAACTTTGACATATAATACATGTTAAACATCACCATAACCGATTGGTAAATACCGTTTTAAAATTGGTTATTTGCCTAAAATTGATGTAAATAATTTATTATATATTATTTTTGTTTTAGGTGGCTGTGAAAAATTAGAATTGGCAATGTTAAGTTTTTTTGAACAGTTTAGGAAAATTTACGTCGGTGATCAGGTGCAAAAGAATTCGAAAGTGTATAGAAGATTGTCTGAGGTTTTAGGTTTGAATGATGAAGCAACTGTGCTTAGTGTATTTATTAGGAAAATGTAAGTTTCCGTTACGCTGGACGTCCTTTTTTTGCGATCTTTTACTAAGCGTTTGTTTTTTAGTATAACAAATTTAAAATATTGGGGACGAAGTGAGACTATAATAAGTAAAACGTTGCAACTTTTAAATGACCTTTCTGTCGGATACAGCTGTGTAAGGAAATTAGTAAAATTAGATGAGGTAAGAATTTGGTATTTTACAGTCTTTGTTAGAATGCGTATGTTTAATAAATTTTAATGTTTAATTCTAACTTTCCAAAAACATTACCAAAACATGTTTTTATTTCAATAGAATTATACAAGGTAATTTATAATTTATGCATAAAATTAAAGGATATACTTAATGTGCTATAAAATTAAGATAATAATTAAAACAAACAAAAAATTGAAAATTGTGATAAAGATATATTTTTTGCATGTATTTAAAACATTGGCCACTGTTGTTTGATAACTAGCAAGACGTAATAATTTCTGTTTGCGTTTTAAAATTTGTTTTTGTTATTATGTAATGGATAATTTTGTCACAGTGAAAAAATGCAACAAACTGCATTTTTATGTAAGATTAAGTAACTTAGTGATATCATATAAGAAGAAAAACACCATAATTTTTAAAAATGATCGTATTTGCGTTCACGAATAATCAGTAAAAGGACAATGAAAAACACATAAAAGTTTGATATTGTTAATTACTCCATATATGTTTCATAAATTTTATAATATGGAACAATTTTTATGAGATAAAAGTCCAGAGTTAGTGGATTTACGCCACTGATTGAGTAGATCTCAGTCAGGGGTGGCCAACTTGTTTAGACACTTCTTGAAATCTTAAATGAAACAGCATAGTTCATATAAAATTATGTAGTATTTTTTTATTATAAGGGAAAACAAAACTAAAAATTGTTCTTAGTAACTTCTTAGTCATATTATTGTCAGCATTGCGTCTGAACATCTTCAGTAGACTAGCAAAATCAGGTTTGTAGTAACCCTTAAAAATTACAATGAAGCGTCTGTCAAGCGAGAAAGGCGTTTGTTTTAAGTAGGAAAATGCTGAATCACATAAATATTAGTAGGGAGCTAGTGAACCCTTCGAGTAACATTGGGCCTGTAAGGCTAGAAATTTGTATAGTGATGAGTCATAGCATGCTAAGTACGACAACCATCACCTAGCACGCATCAGCCCTGCACATTATCACCCTGTATATTTTTGAAGGTTTAAAAATACTAATAATAAAAAATTGGCGCTGTAGGCTTAACATTTTTCAGGATTTAGTTCTTTCATAGTAAGGTTTGAAAAAACTTAACATGCGTTTTCAATGAGCACAAGTACCTGCCAGATGAACTGAAATGTGTGGCTGATTTGGATGGCATATTTCCAAAACTAATAAAGTTAGATGTACCTAATGTAGTACTTTCTTAAAGCTCTTTTTTAAGATATTTTTAATGGTAATATAATATACAGGGTGCCTCATAAAAAAACACTTTTTTCCACCCTGTATATTATCACCAGTATCACCGTTAAAAAGATCTTTAAGAAAATACCACGTTAGGTACATCTAACTTTATTAGTTTTGGAAATATGGCCATTCAAATCAGCAACACCTTTCAGTTCGCCTGGCAGGTACTTGTGCTCATCGAAAACGCCTGTCAATTTTTTTCAAACCTTTCTATGTATGAACTAAGTCCTGGAAAAATTTCAAGCTTACAGCTCCAAGTGTTTTTATTTTATTTGTTTTTTTACTTTTTAAACGTTCAAAAATATACAGGGCGATGATGTGCACGGCTGATGCTGGCCAGGTGATGATGGTCGTACTTAGCATGCTATGACTCATCACTATACAAATGTCCAGCCTTACAGACCCAACGTTACTCGAAGGGTTCAGTAGCTCTGGGCGATATGTTGAACCAAAACAAGAATGCAGTTGTTCAACACATTTCTTCGAATTTGGACATTTCCGATACAAGATGTCTTGTGCCGCAGTTGGTAATAATGGTGTGCAATGTGTTCTACGTATTTATATTTTTTACCTTGCTACGATTGACTGGACTAATTGTCGCGATTGACCGATTGGCCACCTATGGTCTAAGTCCTGTATACATTAGAAGTAGAACGCGCCCTACGCTTGACAGTAGGTTTGCATTGAAAGTAATGTAACCTTTCAATGCAGACGCGTACCGCGAAAGCGCCAGCATTTATAACTATTTGTCTTTCATTTTAGGTTCAATTTATGCTTAATAACCACACAAGTGAGCACTTTCCTTTCCTAGGCAATACTGTCTCCGTGAATGAGATGCGATGTAGATCAATGTTCTATACTTCCTTAGGGAGGTTACTTATGGTAGACCTTGGAGAGGATGAAGACCGGTTTCATAATTTTATGTTGCCGTTAACAGGTAGATTACTCACTTTGTTTTGCTATGTGTGTTCTGTTTGATATGTTTATTTTTAATTTTTAGCTGCATTTGAAAGTATAGGACAATTATTAGCGGCCTCGGATTCCCCATTGTTTGCAACTGATGAAGCTAAAAAGGCTCTTATTGGTTTAGCCAGAGATTTGCGGGGTTTAGCTTTCTCGTTTAATACCAAAACGTCTTACATGATGCTGTTCGACTGGATGTATCCTTTTTATTTATTACCAACTGTAGTACTTCTTTGAGTGTCGTGCCCGACAAATTTGTTAGGAGATTAAAACCTTACACATCAGTAGCGGCTCGTGGCTTTGAAAATAGGAGAAGCAGTTTCTTTACCCCAAGATAGTATAATGTTGATGACCTCTTGCAATGTAAAAGTTACATTAACATACTTTTTTTATCATGAAACAGGAGACGGCAAACTAAAAATAAGTGAATTTCAAAAAATTTACTTTTCCAAACAAATTATCTACCTCTTAAATAATAGGTAAATTTGTGAACATGTGTGGAATTTGCGCTTATTATTAAACAATGAAAGAAAAAAGTCTATTCAAATAAAAACTATCGCACAACCACTTATATTACGTATACCACTCCTTGCAAAACTTTCGTGTTACAACTTAGTCGTTGGATTTTGTAAGTCTAATTAGGTATTTCTAATACCCGTGTAGCTTTTTCCGAATTTAAAAGTCCTTTTGGTCCTGATTTGTGCCCCTAGAGAATAGCGTTTTCAATAAAACACACACTTGGTCATAAATTGGCAACATTATGCTAATTACGAAATTAAAATACAAATCACGCTCAAGTAACAAATTAAAAAATTGTCACCAACCTAATCTTGCAACTCAGCACAAATCAAGATGTAATCTCAATATCCCAAACAACAATCAAATGGACAAAAATCATACAGGAAGCAAATCTCGAATGTGCATCCAGTCTGTATCACACTGACAAAAGCCAATGGAATTTGGATATCTTTGTATTTTGAGATGTCTATCTCTGGGCTCAGTTGTAAACTTTAAGGAAACATATTTTGCTACATTTAAATCTGCTTCCTTTGACCTTTGTCTTCGTAAGTCTTCTAGATGAGTATAAAAATAAATCTGAATGACACAACTTTCTGATTATTTTATGGTAGAAACTTTTGTGAAATCTATATGGTGACTCGGAAAGCAAATCTGGGATATTTCATGATCAAAAATATGGAAGTTATTGAAAATACTATTTTTGTTAAAAAAAAAAAAAAATAAAAATAAAATAAAATGTCTACAATTTGACCATTTAACCTTTTTTTATATATTTTTGCTAGGATTTTGAATTCAGTATTTCAATCCCGCAGAGTAAATATCCCTGAAGCTGAAGATGCCTTTTGTAATCGATGGGAAAACAAGAATAAAATAAGAAATAATTAAGTATAGATAGCGTATTAGTCCTTAACACTTCCTAGATATCCAAATTATACACCAATTTTACTAAGAGCAGTGGAACTTTGGTATCACGATCCACAAGTAACCACGCCTGTTCTGAAATTATTTGCAGAATTAGTTCAGAATAGATCACAAAGGTTACAGTTCGACGTTTCGTCGCCGAACGGTATATTACTATTTAGGGAAGCTAGTAAAATTATTTGTAGTTATGGTGAGTACGCATTTGTCGTGTCCTTTAATACAGATTGGCTAACAGGAACCTTGGGGGTAACTTTCATAAAGAGCGTAAGAATAAAAATATTTTATTCTATACAGAAGCAGGACAGAAAATTGCCGAATAGTCGGGGAATATTTTCCACTGTTCCTCGAACTCCACTGTTCCTCAAACTCCACGGCATCCAAGTACGAGGTGTGTCCTTAATTTACTACTACTCGCCGCAAGCATTCTACCATTTCTATTTTGTGGCGACAGAGTAAGCGAGACAGGCAATGTTAAGCTTTATCTCTTTTTAACTCACATATTTCTTATTAATATCTCTTTTTTTTACACATAATTATTATCTCTACATTAAGCTTAGCCAATCTGTATGCATGTTTAATATATTTTTTAATATAATTTTAAGAGCAATTTCATTATCATGGTTTTTGGGTGAAAAAGAAAACAAAGTGCTATTAAATTTGCTTTTGAAATGGCAACAAGTAAATTAAAAAAAATCGCATTTTTTTCCACAATGTTTTTTAGGGCAATGTAGAAAAACATGTTGCTTCACAAAAACAGCTAACATCAAATCCCTTAAAAAAGCATGGCTAAAGGTAGTTTCATTAAAATTTGACAGCAATATGTTTTTTTTAATCTTACAACTTTTCAATTCTTGATGATTTTTTTATATTAATTCCAAATTAATTTTCTATTTTTATCAAAAAACAGCAAGTTTATCCAACAAAATATTTAATTAAAATGTATTAAAACTACCTAAAAACTATTTGACATTAATAGCAATGTACAGGATGTCCCATTTTTCATAAAACTTAAAACGATAATATATGAAAGCTATGCATTTTTTGACATATCCATGACAGCTCTAAATGTCAAGGTGACAGGCGTTATTTTGGGATATTTTTTTAAGAAAATACTACATTAATTACATCTAACTTTATTAGTTTTGGAAATATATTTGCCTTAGACAGTTTATTCCTAATATAAAACCTTAAATATATCTATAACCTAACTTTTTTGGTTTTATAGAAAATGGCGTTTGAAAGTGTCCAAACAACCGACATTATGCAGTTTTTATGGGAAAACAAATAAACATCAAACACATTTAAAATGCTTAATAAACTCTTTTAAAAGACTCCACTGCTAGAAGCCATTATATTACTACTTCCTGTTTAACTGGAAGTACTGTAAAATTGGAAGTTCTAAATATGATAACCCTTATAATTTTAATGGAACACCCTAAATATTTTTTAAGATTTAAACTCTTTTAGCTATTTCTGATATAAAACCTATGATATACCCACAACCAATCTTCTTTAGTTTTAGAGAAAACGGCGTTTGCAAACGTTCAGACGACTACACAATATTCATAAAACTGTTTATTGTGAGGTCGTTCGGACCTTTCCAAACGTTTTCTTTAAAAATAAAAGAGATAGGTTATGGGCCTACAAAAGGTTTTATGTCAGGAATGACTTGTAAATTTAATTTTTTTAAAAATATACAGGATGTTTCATTTAAAATATTAAAGTTTTTATCACTTCCATTTAAACCGGAAGTAATAGGCAAAAACTTATATCAAGAATTGACGCACTACCGTATCCTAAAATTTGAAAGGTATACTCTTTCACTGAAGGAAATAAAATGCTGTATACTAAGTTCGTTGTCACCCGGTATATTCTGGTAATAATATTAAAGTACCACCATTTTTTAGTATGTGAAGATACTAACTTTATATTCTGTGATTATAAAGTACTCGTCAGAAGCTTTAAACTGAGGCATCACTCGACCCCATCTTTTAATTAAAAAAATATTCCACGATGGCGCCCAGCTGTCACTTTGTCATTTAGAGCTGTCATTGATATGTAAATGTAGACCTTAATTATAAATTATTATTATTGTTTCAATTTTTTATAAAAATATATTGAACGGTTTAGAAGTTAGAAGGGGGCGACGGACTTTGGGACCTCACTGCGCGAACCTGAGAGACTTTTTGGAAAATGAAAAATGTCGTAAACAAATCCGTCATAGAGTCATAGCTCTCTTAGTTTTTGAGCTACAGGGCGATATTGAAGAATAACCCTGTATATTAATGGTTTTTGCTGAATTTGTGAAACGTTTAAAATTAGAAAATCATATCTCTCTCACGCTCATTTTAAAGTTTTTGACGTCGGCCTTCTTTTTGTAATCTATAACCGTATTACTGTAAATAAAGTACCAACTTTTAAAATTACAAAACTATCTCGTTTTTAAAAAACTTTGTATTTTATTTATAAATGCATTTAAAAACCATTATTAATCATAAAATTGCTCTAATTTGTTTTTACTCTGTATGATACTCATTAGAAAATTGACTTATTCAAATCAGGGTGTAAAATTGCATACTTTTCTTTTAGGTACCCGTATATTAAATGTAGAAGTAGCCAAAGATCAGATTTACCCTATGAAACTGAAAGGTATTTCCGTATGTTTTTCCATGTTAAAAGCGGCGCTTTGTGGAAGTTACGTCAATTTTGGGGTTTTTAGGTTATACGGCGATGAGGCGTTAGACAATGCTCTAAATGTGTTTGTAAAATTGTTGTTATCGATACCGCAGAGTGATCTTTTGGTAAGTTAAAATAAAGTTAAAACCTCACCTGTAAAAAAATAAATATTAATTCAAGCCCCATCTGATAGGTTGTTGGATGTATGAGATGGCAGGCATATATCTTTGTTAAAACTTTTGGAATAATGTATATAAAAACAATCAAGGTTGCTTTCTCCTAAAAAGGCCCCAAACATTTGTTAAATAAACAAAATATGAGAGAAACACACATTTCTTAATATACCATAAATTAAGTAGTGTAAAAAGTAGAGAAAAATATACTAATTGTAAGAGCAGTTTCGTAATTAAATTTTCCACAAGAAAGGCTTGGTTGTAAATCGTAAAATATATTATAGTCTAAGGCTACGGCTACGATACCAAGCGTCAGCGACCAGAGGAAACCGGAGAGTGTGAGGGCACTCCCTTTCATCTTTATGGTAGCATAAAAGAATTTTAATTTTTTAATCAGGTGGCTGCAATATATGTGAGCAAAAAAGGCAATTATCCGCGGAGCATTTCTAATGTATATTCTAATTTTGAAAACGCTGTTTACCACAAAATATTGTAGTCAGTACCGGCTACCAGTACAGAGATTTGATACTTTCCGCTCGACGCTTCCGCTTGTTATCGTAGCCGAGGCCTAAGATCCGAACAGGGCGGGAACTGCAGCTATCTGTTTACCAGATAAAAACTATGTTATATTAAATATAGTAATTAAATAAAAGTGTTGCTACATATGGGTGCAGTTCGCTTCCTACTTGGATCTTGGACTATTACGTTTGTGGAAAAATAGCAATAAAAATAAGAAAAAAAATGTTGTATTTAGTAACATCCAAATATTCGTACGTCTCGATTTTTCTAAAGGGTTTACTTGTACATTTGATTCAAACAGGTATGGTCTAATAAGACGACAAAATATAAATATTTTTTTTCTTTTAGGACTATCCAAAATTATCGCAAACGTATTATGTTCTTCTTGAATGCCTGGCACAAGACCACATGAGTTTTCTGGCTACCCTGGAGCCGCACGTATTTCTCTACATTCTATCGTCGATATCGGAAGGGTTGACAGCCTTAGGTGGGCAATATAATCTCTATACAGGTCCGTACAAGTCAGGGACAAAAGCTAAGACTAGAAACGTCACTGTATTTTGTTGGGGATACTGCGTAGATAACCAGAATTATTCTTAATTAACTATTATTTATCTGCTTACTGCACAAATTTACTTATGACTAGACACTGCATTATATTAGTTTGCTTATTTTAGCCATTTTTAGGGATATTAGCATATTTTTAGTAAAATATGTCTATTGCTGCTATAGCTGCTATGCAAATTATCCCCCAGAACAACATAATCATAAAAAAATACGATTAAACGTTGGTTACGTAAAGCCTTTTTTTAACTTTTGGTCACTTCAGGAACTTTCCCCCAGTTATACAAAATGGAACCTATTATTTAATGTTGCATATTCCGCAACTTTTCATGCATAGTTCAAGCTTTTTATGTTGCATATAATCCAGTCCCTACTTATGACCATTTTAAAATTATAAATTTACATTTTTAATCTGAAATAAAATAAGTAAACAACATTCTTACTTACATGAATTTGAAATACCCTGTCTTACCTTTTGATTTACACAGTCATTATTATTGACACTACATTTAACGTTATAATATTGTTTCAATGTACTTTCTGTACAGGGTGTTTTTTAATTGAATGTCAATATTGAAAAAGGTGATTTTTGGGTTTATTTTAGGAAGAAAACTTTATATGAAGGTATGTCCTAAACGTCTTAACTTTTGAGATACAGAGTGTTAAAATTTTCAAAAAAAAAATATATATATATTTTTTAAAAATATCCTAATATTCTTTACCCAATTTTTTTTATTTGGAAATATTATTAATGACATTAAGGGGGTAATTTATCATCAACTTAATTACAGTTAGTAAGTCCAGTGGAGTCTCGAGAGGCAACTGAAGGAATTTTTCCAACAAACCAAATGGTACGCCACTGACTGTGTAAATGTGTGTAAAATTTTTGTGCTTTCTTTAGATTAAGCAAATAAAAATACTGCCTTTATGTCTCCTATTTTTTTCCGTATCTTGTTTAGTTTAAGAGAAAAAATAAAATTCACTTAATTGCATATTTTTAGACCATAAAAGAAGCATTGCGGGATCTTTTTCTTTTAAAAATTAGGTTTTATAATTTTTAATTAGCAATTATGTAACAAAATAATAAATACTTATTTAAATAAGGTTTATATTATCCAGTATTTACTAAAAAAGTGTTTTCAAAATTTATTGGTTTTTTGAAAATTTTAACACCCTGTATCTCAAAAGTTAAGACGTTTAGGACATACCTTCATATGAAGTTTTCTCCTTAAAATAAACCAAAAATCACCTCCGTCAATATTGACATTTAATTAGAAAACACCCTGTATAGTACAAAATATAATTAAACCCCTTATCCTTTTTCGGATGAAATTTATATTTTTAACATTAAAAGTTATTAATAAATAAATTTCCGGGAGGTTAGCAAACCATATCCTTGGCTGAAAATGACATGAATACCGTCAATTTTTTTCTAAATTCATATAAATGAAAATTTGATAGTATGTAGTTAATGCCACAACAATGTTGGCTCCCTTTTTCTTTGGCCTAATACCTGCCAACCAAGTAAAAGCTAACTTAAGGGTATGTAATTACCGTCTACCGTCATTTATTTAAAAAAAACAAACACCTAAATATAGATTTTTTTGTTACAAATCCAATGGTATAGGGTTGGCTTTTAAAATCCTGAGGTAAGTTAGGTTTGGCGCGATTTAAAATTTCAAGGCTTCATGAGGGATTTTTCGTTTGATGTACGGTTTTTGCATAAATAAATAGAAACCATTTTTTGACATGGTCAGTTTGTATTCCTATTTATTTTTTAATTAGATAGGAAATTACGCAACCAAAAAACGGGCAAATATTCGTCTTGTTTAAGCTTCTGCAAGTGTAAGTAAATACTTATTTAATGGATGTACTTATCATGTTGTATTAATGCAGTGTAAGTGCTCTTTCAGCATGTAGTGCGAAAAAGTTCAACATTTTGCAATAGGAGAATCGTTTTCTAAATTTGTTCAAAGTAACGTTTTTTAACAAGGTAACGAGTTACTTTTTAAATAAAAAAACTAGTTATTTCTGAAAAGTAACTTTGACACAGGACCGTTTTTAGGGTGTTTCGCGCCGTGGTGCAAAAATTATTTGCTGTCCCAAGAAAATGTGTATAACAAATTTTGAAGAGCAAAAAAAAGGTCCTCACTTTCAAAACAAACATAATAAGCCTTTACATCCTGTAAGCAAGCCATTCCACTTCCACTTACTAGAACTAACTCCTCTTCAATATTTTATTTTTTGAAGAGCAAAAAAAACAAAAAAAGGTCCTCGCTTTCAAATATACTGCTTTTTAAATCGCTAAATCTCACTTCCTAAATGCGCCCTTCATTTATTAACTTTCCGCCCTTTATTCCACAATTTTCCGCCCCTGCAGCGTTGCGTCCTGGTGCCTTGCACCACTGCACCACCTGGTAGGCACGGCCCTGCGTTGACAGCTCTTCTCCGAACGGGAAACCCAGACAACGCGTTGATAAATTATGCTCGATAATACCAATAGCCCGTACGGCGCCCGCGCGTGAACATGTGGTGACGACGTAAATGACTAGTACCCAATCGCACAAACCCGTTTTTTTGCTATGAAACGGATTTATTTTTTCGCGCAGGTGATAATATTGGCAATCCATCCAGATCGGTAATATCACATTTGTTTCTGGTTATCTATTAAGTTTTTTTTTCAAGCAGACCTTGGAATTTGGAAGAGCTTTTGGTTTAATTAGTAATCGGTTTTGTGGTGTTTTTAAGTTAAACCTATTAACAGTCAGTGTTGCTTGACTAAGAGTTCAAAAAAAGACCAAAATGCGCTTCACAGGTTGGTCGGTAATGGTTGGATGGGATATAGAGTATACTTTCATTAATTTTAGGCGAAAAACCAATTCTAAAACGGTATTTACCAATCGGTTATGTTGACGTTTAAACAATGTATTATACGTCAAAGTTGTCACCAATTATTACCGCGGTTATAATTGGTTGAACGCCTAAAATTGCTGTTTGTTTCAGAGGATGTGAATGTTTCGTCACATTACCTGACGTCATATCCGGATTAGGGCAGGTCGAAAAATTTTGACTTTTTAGTTTAGACGTTGGAATATTTATTTAACTACTTTATTTAATTTATAAAACTTAAAACTTACGGAAGTTAAAATGTTTTTACCTTACATTAAATACTTCACTTACGGTAATAGAGTTCTTTTTCTACATTTGAAAATACTTTACCATCTTTAAAATAAGAACTTGTTCGGCTTCTGGATATCGTTGCGGCATATTTAGTAATAACGACCTATATTAAAAATACTAATACTTCTCAGTAATCGTATATTAAAATCACAAAACATTCAAAATTGTTTTAAACAACTTAATCTGCACGAATAATTTACGTTCACAAAGTTGCAGGTTAAGCACAAGTTCACTGTACAGCAAAATAGGATAGTCAGTTAGTTCGAAACGTAGGTACTAAACACTTATATTTTCCTATTTACTAAACTTTAATATAAAAGTTAATAAAAATATTTGAGAAGTCTAAAATAATATTTACTAACGATTTTTCTCAGAATTTTTTGTCTCTTGATTTAGACGGTATAAAGAGAAAACAACAAGGTATGACATGATGAAACATTCACCTCCTCCGAAACAAAGTATATCTGTTGCTTCTAGGCATAAAAGTGATATTGTGTACCGTTCATACTCTAATAAACGCTTATTTTTTTAGTAGATACAAAGCGTTAAAATTTAAAATATACATTAAGGAGTGATGTTACACGAAAATATACGAAAAAAATTCACAAGAACATGGGTGTGAAAATAAATTTCATACAGGGTGTTAAAAATTTTTAAAACTAAAAAATTCGAAAACACTTATTTTGGAAATTGTTATAGACTGGATATAAACCTAATTAAATAAGTATTTATTGTTTTAGTTACATAATTGCTAATAAAAAAATATGTAATTGTATTTGCCCAATCTAAAGAAAGCATAAACATTTTAAATACATACCTTTACCCAGTCAGTAGCCTACCGTTTTTTTTTTTTTTTGGTTAATTAGAAATATTCTTTTAGATGCCATTTCGTGACGCCACTACATTTATTAAATGTTAATAATTTAGTGATAATTTACCCTTTTAATGTCGTAAATAACATTTCCAAATTTAAAAAAAATGGGTAAAGGATTTTTATATTTTTTTTTGTGTAGAACAGAAGTTTTTAGGGTATCAAGCTAAAATTTGTTTTGTGGTTTTTAAAGGCTATAGGAATCCGTTTCGATGTGGGATGGCGCAAAACTATCATAGTGCAGCAAGAGGTTGATATTTTAATTTATGTTAGAGCACATTATCGAACTAATAGCAGATGCTTATATGCATCAAATAAAAAATGTTTAGTCTATGTTCATGTATAACCAAAATTTTATCTTTCAATCTTTATATACATTTCAAAGAGCAACAATTTATGTAACCACAGTTTGCTTAATCCTAATATTTTTATTTCTGGAATCCATAGTTACTCTATAAAACATTCATTACTGACCACCCTGTAGAGTAGTCAAACATTAAAACAAAACAATTTTTGTGTTGCCTTAAAGTTCGCTACGCTATTTCATGCTCGGCGTCGCTTTTTTCGTTTTTTTTGCATGCATCCACACTGAATTATTTTGCTTCAGCGCAGTGTTGTTATCGCATAGTTTGATTACTTTATTTTTACCTTTAGTTTAATTAGTTTTAAATATAATTTTATTTTTGTTACTTTCATTTACTAATTGTTATTTTTAGTAAGTTACGGAATGTTTAATCTTAAAGATTAGAACTAACATTATCCTAGTAAGAAATAGGGTCTGCTATTTTGTCTCTGACTGTACTGATGTGCTCTTTTGGGCTAGTTTTAGGTTAATAATTATTTAATAGTAGGTACATAAAATATATATATGTATTTTTATTTCCAGTATCCATTTAAAGTAACAGATGCTTGCAAAGGTTTGGGTGGTCAAAAACCCCTGCCTCCGACTTCTTGAAACAATTGCAATATTTTGAGACATAATTTAATTTATCTTTTAATGCCCCATACCCCACACAGAACCAATGGAAAGAATTAATGTCGAATTGGCTAAAATTTCCAAAAAGATAGTTTTCACCTTGCTGATTGTTGGCCTTAATGGATCCAAAATCCGGCTTCGTATTGTTTTGCAGATATCAAGCCTCATCGTTTTAGTTAAATGTCCCCTGTTCTGGAAAAAAATCTTATTTTTTAATGTTGATTTAAATTTAATAAGAAAAAGGACACTTTTGTTTTTTTTGTTTTTCTATTTTGTAATTTGGCCCATATTTAAATCGTTAGTAGACATTAACAGAGCGAGTATTAAAATAGGTCCACATTAAGGCTTAATATCTCGAAAACGCTGCATAACCGGATTTTCGGGCCATCGAGGTATAATCAAAACTATGTTTTTGCAAAATCTCAGCTCATTCGAAGGATTTTTTATATTTTGTCCAAGGTCCTTTTTAAATTTAAAAGTTGCCTCCCTCCCTCCCACTTTATGTAGTCAGCATAGTATACACGTCGTGTCAGCTTGATTATTTCTATTGAGTTTCAGTTTGTTGAACACTAGCAGGTAGAGATAAGAGAAAGAACGAAAACATTGAAAATCCGCTAATTTTTTAAATGTAGTAAATAACATAATTTAATTTAAAAATACAGTTTAATATACTTTTAATGAAGAAGTTTTTGTTGATTTTTTTTACAAATTAAAAATAGGTACAACGTTGCAGAGCCTAAGTTTTAAAAAACATTGGGGGAAAACCTAAAACAGTACTATATGGATTGCGTTTGACCTCTTACTATCGATATTAACATCAAAAAATGTTGTTCTTTTAGACTGTCTTCTTTCCATGCATTGGCATAAATTGCCAGTGAGGTTTTTAAGTGGCACGACGTGTATGGTAAAATTGTACCTAATTATCTGCGAAATATGCCACTTTACATACTAGTGACACACATAACTATATAAGTTCTGTTTAAAAGTAGCTGCTGATTTACTTAAGTCAGTCGTTGCAATTTCAAGTTTACTTACATTTTAACTTAAAATATTTATACCCTCATTTTTAGATACGATGGTATGTACAGGATGTTGTGCGACATTGGATCACATTGTTACTTATTTATTTAAACAGTTAACGCAAAAAGGTAAGCATTTTTTAATACATTTTTTATAATATACCCTCCAAAAAATTACCACATAGCCTCCGGTTTTTCTAAATGCTCATATTTCATTACATAATTAACATATTATCAACACAATTATGTGAAGAAAATATCCGAAATAACTTGTAACTTTTTTTCTAAACTTTTAATCAACCTGTAGGATGTATTGATAACAGAAAAAAAATAGAGAAATATTGCACAGTGAAACAAGGCTAGGCTTTAATAATACCCGACTTATTTTGACATCTGAGTTTGCGCAGATGCTTGGTGGGATAAGAACTCCCTTAAAAGGGATAGTGCCTGGCTTTAATTTATGTCGGTTTTAGGTTGTGCCTTATTTTGGTCTTAGGAGTGTCTTATTTTCATTTCGGAACTGTTCGTGTAACCGAACGGCTGTCGACCACATAAATGTCAAATTTTTAGAGGTTAAAAATACCTAAAACCTTGTTCTTTCATATATATTTATGTAATTGTGTAAAACAAAAGCGTTCACCACAAAACACGGAAGAAAATCTACCAATCGCTTAATGCGTTTAATGAATTTTAAACAAAAATTTATTTATCTTTTTTATGATTAATAGGACTGTCAACATGGTGTGCAATAACTCTAAATTATGAGTACAGACACTATTTAAATAAGGCCGGTATAAATAATACCCGATCTTAAAAAGGCAATTTGTAATAATTCTCTAATAATGGTTACGTCAAATTTATAGCTTGCCTTTTAACATTTTTTTAATTGTCTTGATAACTTCATTATTAAAAGATTAAAGCCTTTTTGTATTATTTATCATAATTTATTCTATTAATTATTCACTCCCTACAAAAATCATCGCTTGATTTTTTCAAGAAGCTTCAATACACAAATGCTTTAATTTAAATGGCCATATTTATTTTAATAATTAAGTTATCAACACAATTAAAAAGAAAATGTTAGGTAAGGAACGGTGAAGCTATAACTTTGGCTTAACCGTTGGTATTTACTGTCAACAATACATTTTACTGGGTGTTTAAAAGTAAAAAAAAAATAATAATCGCCCTGTATGATGTGCTGCTTAAAGGGAGTAATCTCATTTATAAATAAATTATATCCTTACTCATTTCTAATATTTTATAATTACAAATTTGATTACTATCTGTTAACAGCACATTATACAGGGGGATAAAATATTATTCATTTTTTCAAAAACTTTTAAACACCATGTAGGATGTATTTTTATTAATAAATAACAACGGTTACGCCAAAGTTATGGCTTAACCCTAATATTCTCTTCTTTCAATTATCTTGATAACTTAATTACTAAGAGCTGCTTTTACAATGTCGAGTCAATCTTTGAGTTTACTACTACCCAAGAAGCGAACCATATTTGGTAAGATGATAAGAAGATAAAAATGTTATATTATGTATACCTGTTCATCGGTGAAAGAAGCGGCTATAGATTTTTAAATATGTTAAAAAAGATTATTGTATTTTTTCAGCTTGTGAAAATCGTTTGGATCGTATCGGAAAATTTTTGTTTTTTACAATCGGCCTTATATACTGGGCTTATATTTGGTGGAGGTACTTAACCAGGTACAATGTATTTTCCGGTATATTAATCTGCCGCGCTGTAGTAAATCCCGAAATCCCCATCTTGGGCTTCCCTACCATAAATCGTTAAACAGCAATACACGACCATAATAAAGCATATCTCTTTCTCAGTGGCGTGCAATGCAAGTTACAGTAGGGTAGGCAAAATTTTAAATCCATTAAAATAGGCTTACGCTCCAAAATTCAATATAATAGCCAATAATTGAAACGAACAGACAAAAAACAACCGTTTCCCGACGCAAAATCAGTCCGGGTAAATATAAGATTGTCTACATAATTTAAGAACATATGCACATTTAAACCGTCTTATAATAACAATTCCTTATAGTTGTTCGTTTTTGGTTGTGCGCCTTCGAGTCAGGTCGCTTAGTAAAGCAGTGCTTTTTGGTCACCGTGGAATTGATATTGGTCAGTTCAAATTGCTTTACTGTCTTTTTATATGGTATGCTTACACGGAGTACATCGGTATAGGGAAACTTGAATAGAATAAGATTTTATGGCGGCGAATGATTCTGTCTATTATCGTATAGTTTTATTTTATTATTAATATTCTGTTATAAGATAACTTAGGCAGTGCAGTAAATTTGAAAATGAATTTAAGATTAAGTTTATTAGTAAGGTTTTTAGAGTAGGCACGCCGCTGCTCTTTCTAGTTCAACAGCTACATAATTCATAATATATATGTAAATATGTGTTTGCCAACGTATAATTCTTTTTTTTTCCATAAATATAAAAACGACCTAAAAAAAGCAACTAAGATTTAAATTTTGAAGACTATTTTTGCCAAATTCGTACATGTTAAACGGCAGTAACATGTGATATATTCTGCATATAGAATATAACAATAATTAAACTTTCTGATTTTAGCGTACCCTGGTAAAAAATCAGCTATTCCCCAAGCGGGCGGCGATATGTTCCTAAAAGTTCTAGAAATGCACCCAGAAATCCTGCAACAAATTCTGAGTACCGTCCTAAATGTTATTATGTTTGAAGACTGCAGAAATCAATGGTCGATGTCCAGGCCATTGTTAGGTCTTATTTTATTAAATGAGGATTATTTTGCGCAGATGAGAGAAAGTATAATAAGGTAAGTTTTTATATCTTATTACAATTATATATTCAATACATATACAGGGTGAAAATTTTAAGCAAGTAACGAAATTACGTAAACTCCAATCCTTTATTTAAGATTTTTTAAATTGTTTGCTTAATATTCAAAAGTTATTTTTAATTTCTTTCTGAGAATGGCATGGTCTAAAATATTTAATATTAATATTATCAGAGCGATGACGTGAGTATCTTCCTAATCTGTTATGGTCACGTAGACACGTTTTACCGGGTAAACCTCGTAGTTTAAAGCATCAACGAACAACAAAACTATTATTCTGATACATGTAAAATACTAAGATAGTGGAAAAAATTAAGAACATGTAAAAACCCTGCGTTTTAGAGAACTTAGTGTTTATAATATACATATTCCGAAAACGTTTTGATATTAAATGTCAAAACGTTCTCAGAATATCATAAATGGTTTTTTGGTATTTTTAATTTAATTTAGGTGTTAAATGGCGTGTACCCAAACAATTACCATCCATTAAAAATAAAATATGTTTTTATTTTTAATCGGTAATAGTGCGTGGACCAGCAGTGAAATTAACTTTATAATAATAACCCTTTTAAAACCTATTAGGGGGCTCCTTGTGACAAGTCTACCACAAATATTCATACCGCCATAAATGGAAGCGGCGCTTTAACCTAGCCTGTCAAGTTTTACATGTTTCGAGTGTCGGCTCTAAACTTTATTTTTTAAGTTTTTTTACCCTAGCTGAAAAATCCAAATAGGACCGTATCACTTTCATAATATCTCCAAATGCAATATTTTAAAGCGAATCCAACGATGTAAAACACTACGACACTTTCCTTTATTTTATTTTAAAAAACAACAATTAATATGTAAGTAAATTATCTTTTTGATGCTGAATGGCGTACGTTGCAATTTATCGTAGTTGCTATGAAAACAGAAACTAATAAAAACTTGGATTGGGGCTCCAAAATCTCGTTCAATTTAATGCATCCAAAACACAATCGTGTTCCTTGTCGCGAAAAAAATCATCAATTTCTCTCTTCATTTGCTTATGAGTGGCCAGGTTTTGCAGAGCGGGGACACATTTAACCTTGTGGGCATCACATTTGAGAATAACCTTAACTGGCATAAACACATTGTATCTATAGCAACCGCGGCTTCAAAAAAGCTTGGATTTCTTTTCCGAGCCAAAAAGTATTTTTCTCCTTCCAATTTATACACTTTGTATGTGTCCCAAATTCGACCCTCTCTGGAATATTGTTCTCATGTCTGGGGAATGGCATCCCCTACAACCCTCAGCATTCTTGATGCCATTCAAAGAAGGGCTGTTCGTCTTATTAATGATCCTTTACTTACTCAAAGACTACCTTCTCTTGCCCATCGTCGAGCTGTGGGAGATCTATCGCTCTTCTATAGATACTTTTACGGCTTCTGCTCCGACGAATTGTCCAGTATAGTCCCTCCTCTTGCAGTTCCCAACAGAGAAATTCGTGGTGCCGCGCGTATGCATCCCTATACAGTTCAATTGGACAGGCCCCGAACTTCTCATTTCGTTCGTTCTTTTATCCCTAGAGTTTCTAGGCTGTGGAACCTGCTGCCAGCGGAGGTCTTTCCTTCTCCCCAAATCTTCAAGTTTTTAAGTCCCGTGTTAACAAACTTTCTCTTACCCTGCTTAAGACACCCACGGTACGTTAGTATTTAAGGCTTTCACCGACAAAAAAGCGACGCATTCGTTACAGACCGACAACCGATCTAGGTCCAAATTGACAGGCTGGGTTAAAGCGCCGCTTTTATATATGGCGGTATGAATATTCCTGGTAGACTCCCTAAAAAGTTTTTACAAGGGTTATTATCACGAAGTCAATTTCATAACTAGCATAGGCACTATAAGTTTATTAACAAAAACAGGAGACCACCAAGTTTCTAAATAAACCAGACTATTCAACTTTATTTTTATTAAGTCGTTACGTAAGTTTTTCTGTAAATTTAGTTGATAAAAATGATAGGGACTTAAAAAGATATACCTTGTCCTTAAAATCCTTGTTCCAACCATCCCTAATAAAGGTATTCTTTTGAGAAAATCCAATAAGGTCCTGTCCACTTTTTGTTGTTGCGATAATCTTGTTCTACCGGTGTGAAAACCAAACCGCCGACCATAGCAAATACGTGCATTCAGTCACTTCCACCAATCTGCTATCTACTCTTTCACAATTCACCGTTGCAAAAAGCGCGCCGATTCGAGCAGAACGCGATCAAGGGCTGGTGGCACACCGCTTCCGCTTTTCGTCGGACGGCGACACGAACAACTCACACCCCACCTCGAATATTTCCTATGCTTATAATTCTCTATGGTCGGCGATTTCGTTTCCACTTCTGTATGCTCATTTATTTTAATATAAGTTTGTTTTTTGTTTCAGAAGTCAACCTCCCGATAAACAGGCAGCGATGGCACAGTGGTTTGAAAATTTGATGGACGGTATAGAAAGAAATTTATTAACGAAAAATAGAGATAGGTGAGTTCAGCGTCTGAAGCACTTATACATACTTCATTTATGAATAACTGAAATGTGATATTTTCTTTTAGATTCACACAAAACTTATCAATGTTTAGAAGAGATATAAATGATTCGTTGAAGGGACCCAACGTGAATACCACATCAGTAAACGACATGATGACGTCATAGTCGAGTGCGTGAAAACTTTTATTTGTATAAAGTGAAGTTTAAAAGTGGGGTGTACACTATGAAAATAAAAAAGATGATTGTTATTTAGGTACATTTTTGCATTTAATTATACTGGTCCGTATTCGTCGTAAAAGGTAGACATGTTTTGTGCAAGTGCCACAAAAATGCTAATTGTTTCAACTGTAAATTCTTTGCTGTGTAAATCCGGTTGCTCATAAACATACAAATAATTCTAAAAAGTTTTTTTTAATTAACTTTGCACCGAAGGAAAAATTACTGTTTTGTGAATTCATCTTAAAATCTTATTTTTTACAGGGCTGTTTCTTTATACTTGAGTATTTCTTTTTAAATGATGAAGAAAGCTTAAATTTATAGATGTAGATTTTTTTAAACTACTGTCAAAATTTGTTACCAAATGGAAAATTTTAAGCTTGTATTTTATAGAAAATAAAAAATATATACACTTTTAGAATAAAAGTTTTTGTCCAAAAGCAAAAAAGTCCTTTTTTCCAATATTGCAGAGAGTGACTGAGTTTATAAGAAGTGATCTGTTAATAAATAATACGACTTTTGGTAAACACATTTATTCTGTAATACGGTATATTCAAAAATTAAGTATACAAACTTGAATGACATATTTGTAATCTCAAAATAAGTCAGTATAGACAAACTTGGTTTTGCCTGGAAATCGTTTCGTTTAGCCTCTGGGAATAAGAAATTAAAATATATAAGGTTTTAATATATTTTTTTTAACTCGCCTGCTCATTAAAATACCTTTTAAATAAGGGTTTCCGCTAATTAATGGTCCAGACTACAGATTCCCTAAAAGCCGATTTCCACTTAGGGGTGTTCACCCGTGACCCATAGGGAAAAATTAGAACCAGTTCTAATTTGGCAGGTGAAAACGCACGAGTTTTAACCCCTTACCCATGAGTCGCAGGTGTGAATCGTCAGGAGTCACCCGGGGTGAAAATCCCGGTTTAAAACCCGTAGGTGGGAAACGGCTATATGCAAAAAAGTAAGTTTTAACCATAAACATATCTATATACAAAAGATAATAATAAGGAAGGTACAGGATGTTAAAGTGAAAAATATTTTTAATTTATTTTAATAATTTTGGATACATTTTTTTATGTGTAAAATAGAGGGCGCCAGCTACACTGTTTAAATTTTTCTAAACTTTTCACCTTTTTAGCTACTCTGTATGTACAGGGTGGCGCCTTACAGAGTGTAGCGAAAACTAAAAGAGATAGAACGAATCTGATTGCGCAATCTTGATTCCAATTTTTAAAACAAATTTAATGGTAAAGTAAATCATGACTAACTTGATTCGTTTTGGAGATACAGCGTGTTTTCAAATTTTGTCAATTTGGCCAGGCACTTATAACTTGCTTAATATTGGAGATAGAAAATATTTTAAATAGAAAAGTTTTTAAGCTGTATATATAGATTGACGTTTCTGGTTCAGTTTGACGTTTCAGTTGGAAGATGAAACAACTTTTCATTTGTCAATGTATATTTTCTGTTTGCCGTTTTCACATACCATATCAAAAACCGAAACGTTAAATGGCAAAAGGAAACAGAAACGCCAATATATAAATTCAGCTTTACATAAAATTCAGTTGCGTACATATATTTTTTCCATTGACTTTTATTTTAAAGTTATAGCACAAAGTTGTTTTTTTTAATGGAACACCCAGTATATTTTATCACGAATTGAAAGGTCACTTTAAAAGCCGTAAAACAATACAACATTTGATATATTTAATTTATCATAGTTTCGGAAATATAGCCGTCGTCAGGAATGCGATAAAAAATGGCATTTTTAAATAAAACACCCTGTATATTTTATTACCATTAAAAGGCATTTTAAAGACCTTTAAGAATTAACCAAATTTAAAATGATTTCCTCTGACAGTTTCAAAAATATGAGCTTTCAAATCTTAATGCGTAGATCTATTTTTTAGATTTATATGGTCATATTTCCAAAACTACAAGAGATAAATATCTCCAATGTGGTGTTTTCCTAAACTACTTTAAAATATCTTTGCAACGGTAATATAATATACAGGGTGTTTCATTAAAATATATATATTTCCGAAACTATTAAAAAATACATACATTAAATTCTACCCTTAGTATCAAGCGAGTTACAAGTGCCTAGCCAAATTGACAAAATTTAAAAAACACGTTAGCCATGATATACTTTCACCACTGAATTTGTTTCAAAAATCGAAATCGAAATTGCACAATCTATCTTTTATAGTTTTTGCTATATCTTGCAAAGTCAACGAAAAGGCCCCACCCTGTACCATCTAAGTAAACCAGTAAAGTCCCCTATGGTTTCTATACAAAAGAGGTATACTTTTTAAGAATGGCTCTGAGCAACCATTTTTAAGATATTTGCATTTAAGTGGTTTAGTGCAACCAAAAAGTATATGGAAGAATACATTAAATAATTCGTTTATCATGGCCCAGTTGTAGTTATCGCTAATACGCTTTCAAAGGCATTTATACCTCTCGCTAATACACTTTTTAAAGGCATTTATACCTTTTTTGTGTAGAAAGCATAGGGAACTTTATTGGTTTATTTAGACGATACAAACAGAATAGCACAAAAAAGTTGGGATGTTTAAGGAAAATTTAAATAGTGTAGCTAGTTTTCTCTAGCTTACCCATAAAAATTACCATCAGTTTAAATAACTGATGTCTTAAAATCTCTAGATACCAAGCTTTATTAAGATATTCAGGCCGTATCAAAAATTATCAAAATGAATTAAAAATTATTTTTCATTTTAACACTCTGTATCATCTTTATTAAAATTATTTATAAAAAACTAAAGCTAGGTTAAACTGTTGACACCCTGTATCTCTGAAATTATCCACTTTTGGGTAAGTTGGGTTAGATCGTCATGCTTTTTAGCCTCAGGAATTTGTGGTAGTATTTTTCTCTGTATATTTTTTTTCGCCCGATCCAAAAAAAAAAAAATGTTTGAGAAACAATTAAACGATTAAATTAAATTACCAGGGGCACAGCCTTCTTTAACTCTGAGCCGTGAAGTAAGAAAGACAACGTTGCAAACAACACTGTACAGTAGGAATATTAAAATGAGTTCCTAATAGATTACATGTTAAATATAATTCATATTTTAAGTGTTTTAAACAAAATATAGGTATTAATTTTTTTAGGATATTTTAGACAACATATAGGGATAATTTTAAATACTATAGTTGCCCTTAAAAGCAATAATATGTCTGCAAAACTTATCAGGAACTTTTCTGCCTTATACAAATTTGTTGGTATAGATTTAAAAATTTCAAATTATTATGATGTTTTCTACCCCGCTTTATGCATTTTTTGCGAACAGATCAATGTAGCTTTTTAAAGTTAACTAAATATTTATTATTTAGTAATATTTGCAATACTTAAAATGAATTGAAAGCATGTGTGTTTAGTTATAAATATAAAAGCTTAATAATATAGCGTATTACATAAGATGCGCTTTAAAATAACAAACGCTTTAAAGTGGTTTTCCACTATATTTACCCTAAAACCGCCTTAAGTAAATAACTTTCAGAATATCTATATAAATAATATTTTTTGGTGAACTTACCAGCATATTTATGCGCATTATATAGTTGATATAGTCCTTAGGATATTGCTTGGGATAAACAATTGTTTTTGGGGCACTATACACACTATTCATATGAAATAAAACCAATTTTCTTAAAACATACTTAGTTAATTAGTAGCCTGTAAAATATATTTGTCCATTTACCGTATAGGTACTAATTTTACTTTTGATAAAAAAACACTTATCCGGTCAATAGCGCATAACCAGGCTTTTTAATTTCATCGTTTGTGGGAAAATTAAATGTTGTTTGATAACCCTCTATTTTAATATAACTGGGGTAATTCGTTTTGCAGCCCGAAACGCAACACGTTCGTGGCATAATGTACGCCGTACGCAACAATTATACGCGCACATTTAAACGTAAAAACAACGAATAACATTTTGGCACTGGTCCTATTTTTTAAATATAACAATGAATTACTTATTTTTTTATATATAATAAATATACGCTGCGATTTAACTTTTAAAAACAAAAAAAACCTTTAAAGCAATCGTTTAAACTTGTTTCTGTTTACTTCTAAACATTACTTGACATTCCTACTGTGCTGTGTTGCCAGGTTTCTCCTTCACGGCTTAGAGTTTAAGAAGGCTGTGCCAGGGGTCATTTTATTACTAAAACCCACTATGTTTTTATGTGATTATTGGATTCCTTATTTATCTTAAGGCCCTTTTACACGGTTTTATCCGTTCTCGGTTCATTTTCAGTTTTTCCTGTGAAAAATGGACTGATAAATATGATCGTGTAAAAGGGCCTTTAAAATCAAAAATGAATTATTTTTGATTTTAAAAAATTTATTGGTTTATTTCCGTTTGGGGAATTCTCGTTTGGGCACCTAATAAAATTTTACCTGACCTGACCTTTTTTTCTGGTTTGGACACCACGGCAAAAATGCCCAATTTTCTTTTTCCGTTTGGTACCCCAAAGGTGGAAATATAATTGTTTAGTGGAATTATTAAATGTGTATTAGTCTTGGGTTAATTAACCATACTGTGTAATAATAAAAGAACTATTGTAATGCAATAAGATTGTCACTGATTCAGGAGTCTTTACACAAGGGTTTTATTCAAATTCGCATTTGGCTAATGCGCATTACAGCGCTCATTTAAACTTAGAATGAATATGTCTGTCTAAATTATTCAATTATACATATGTACTGTACCTTTAGGGTACCTAACAAGAAGAAATAATAATGCATTTTGTCCAGGGGACCAAACCAGAAAAAAAAGGCTTAGGTCAGGTAAAATTTTATTAGGGGCCCAAACGAGAAGTCCCCAAACGGAAAAACATCGATTTATCATAGGATGTTAACAATCGTGAAAGATGCGAATGGTCAAAAATAGCGCCCCTGACAGACTGATACCGTCTGATAGAGTATCTGGTCACCGGTGCGTCGGAACTGCGGGCCGTTTTAAACATGTATCAGAACTGCGGACCAGACCTTTCGACTTTATCTGGCCGTTTTTAATACGTGTCAGAATTGCGGACCAGTCCTTTTTGTGAATCGTCTTCAAGGGCCCTTAACCCCCTTACCTACCCTTAAATTACTGGCCCAAATGCGTAAAAATACCGGTGTACCTGAGTTGCTAGAGGTACGCAGACAAAACAGATTAGGATTGTTGAAATACTCATACGGTCAATATAGTTATGACATAAAATGTGGTTTTCGGTGTTTTGTTATTTGATATTACTGTGCCGTAACACCTCGTATAAAAACACGTGTCTTCGTTTTTATACCTTTATTAACAATGGAACGTAACTATGGTTACAATAACGAAAAATCTTCACTTGTCAATGTCTCGAAGTTTACAGTACAAAAGTCGAATCTATACTAACTAAATCAGAAGTTTCCGTCGCCCTTTTATAGTGTGGTGGAAGAGTAAAGAATGATCTAGAATTTTGGAGAAATATCGGGAATAATCCATAGTACAGGATGGCATAAAAGTTCTCAATGGATAATTCGGGCGTTTTCGGAAACCTTCGAAACTGATGAAAAAACTCAAATAAATTATCAGACTAAATTAAAAGGTCCTAGCTTTATGCAATTCTATAAACTAAAAACACTTATTTTTAATGTCCGTAACATTACTTTAATATTTTTTACCGAAAAGACAGTATAGGTAATGTCGGTAGGGGTGGTGGGTCATGGTTAGATATATTTTTTAATTACTTTATTAAACCTGAGACTAACGGCCGTATTCACCAAGCTCTGACAAATATTTGTCAGAGCTTGGTGACTACGGCCGTAATAACACTTTATAAATACACTCCAGAATTGGGTCAATGATTTCTTTCGTTCATTTATAAATAGAATGTGCAGGTATATAAAAATAAAACAACGGTCGGACCGTGCAGAAGTCACTGCCTTATTAAAATAAACGAGTTTTAAAGCAAAGGTAGTTCTGTAAATCCCGATTTTATCTGATAAAATTTGATAATCATTTTTAAGTACGTGACGAAATTAGGTCCGCAGTTCCGACGGCATCCTGGTCACCATTTGGCGGTTGTATTATTTAGGCATCAAATTAATATAATTTTATTGATATTAAGTTTTAAAATTGTTTATATTTTTTACAGTACGTAACCGATTTTCTAATAAATCTTTAATTATGTTGACGGAATAATTTGCTACTATTTTTGGAAACAGGTAAATTATTTTAAAACTTGATTTTTTGTTGGGTAAATGACACTATCGCCAAAAGGTCAGGCGTTAATGGTTCCGTAGACGATTTACACGTGCTGAAAATGGATGTTCTTGAATTAAAAATATATATAATTTATATATTTAAAGATTTATGAGTTATTAATTAAAAAATCATATCCAAAAACAGGATATTTTATTTTTGAAAATGATCAAAATGACATTTAGCAGTTAATCACTTATTGGTTTAATGAAGAAAATGTTAATGTTCTGGCTTATTACTGTTGTATATGTTTTTTTAAAGTAAAACCTTCCAGTAGTGACCATCCTAGGGGAATCAAAAGCTGGTCGCTAGAGAGGAGTGGGTGTTTAAGAGAGAACATAGGAAAATTTAAACAGTCAATAAGAAATATTTTATGAAAAAAATCTAAAACATATTTTTGAAATTGCTTTATTTCTAATGCCTTGTTCAGACACGGCTAGTAATTTAGTCGAATAGCAAGTAATTAAGTATTGTCGTACGTGTGGACAGTAAAAATTAGAAAAGTAGTTTAGTGTAGTAGCTGTCCAGACGCAGGAGAATACTTAATTACTCGCTACTCGACTGAATTACTAGCCGTTCTGAACAAGGCCTAAGATACGTAATGTTAAAGTTTAATTTAATAGATGGACATTTCTGGTTCCGTTTGCCATTTAACGTTTCGGTTTTTGCTATGGTATATGGACCGGCAAATATAAATTGACAAATGGAAAGTTATTGTTTCATCTTCTAACTGAAAACGTTAAACGGAAACAGAAACATCAATCTATAAATACAGCTTTAATGCTATTTCTCAATTTGAAAATGTAAAAGGCATTTTGACACTACTTGCCACTACTTAACAATCTAATATTTAAACGTTAAGGAGAGGTAAAGGTAAAAAAAGTAACAGAGGAAAAAAAAGAAACTAATATTGAATTAAACTTTAACACCCCGTATCTTGGAAATAAAATAAAGCAATTTAGGAAATGTTTCTTTAACTTTTTCATAAAAAAAGTTTCCTATCTACTGTCGTAAAAAACTTGGTCCACCTTGTATAGTATAATTTTTTTTGAAATAATCGGAAATTACCGATTGCTTCATAAGGGTACATATACTAAATCCGATTCAACCGATCGGATAAAACTTAATCCGACAAAAAATTGCAATATATACGTTTTATATTGGGTAAGGGATTGGATTGAACGCCATAAGTCAATCCTGTTTTTAAGCGATTTGAATCAAGTTCAGTCGGTTTGGAGGTTATATTTGTACGATATTTACGGTTTAGGAAAAGGTTTGAAAAATTACAGTTAAGTAAAACAACTATTAAGTGTAGAATCGAAATAGTGGGAAAAAAATAAGCTTAAATGGTTTACGTTATTATTTTGTCTTTATTTTCTAAAATATTTTTTATATCTTTAAAATTCTATAGAGGAAAGTGATATAATATGGAATAGGGTCCCTAATATGGAATACCGGCATTTCTCTTAAACGGAAACTCGCACACGCAATTAAAGGGGTTTGTCTCTTTTTTTTGTTAATGCTTTAATGCTGATTCGCGAGTAGAAGAGGTAACATGCCAGTAGTGCAAGCCCTTTTGTTGCTGTAGTAACGTTTTGTTCTATCGCTTTCTCATAACTTTTAAGGTATTTTTTAAATACGTATTTTTTGTACAAAAAGTGCATGAAATACTGTTTTTATAACTTTTAGATAGTTCAGATATTCTGTTGTAGGTTATTTGATTTTATTACTTTCTTGATTAAAAAAATATAAAAATTAGTTTAAAGTCGTCAGAAAATCCAAATATGGACAGATCATAGTACCCAAATATGGACTATTCCATATTTGGGTTCTTTGATCATTTAAAAGCTTCTGATAGAGCAAGAAAAGAATCAGAAGACAAGAATCAAGTCAAAAAGGGCTGTTCGTCTCATAAATGAACATTACTTACAGAGAGGCTTCTTTCTCTCGCTCATCGTCGGCCTGTGGGGGATTTATCGCTTTATTATAGGTACTTCTATGGCTGCTGCTCTGAGAAATTGTCCAGTATAGTTTTCCCACTTACGGCGGTACTTTCTATGTTATACCAAAGTTTCCAAAGAGTTTCTTGTTATATAAGTTTAACTTTTAATGGTGTTTATAGTATTTCATATTTGGGTACCTATTCCATATTTGGCTACCTTTATCATTTTTAGTTTTTTTTTCTAAAAATCTTTATTAAAATTGATCAATGTAACTTAAAATGTTTTTATAAAATAAAGGACAAATATATGATTGTTAATAATTACTACAAAAGTTTTTTTATAATGTTTATGCAAATTATGTGTAAAAAACAAAATGGTATTCCATAATTGGTCACTTTCCTCTACTTTTCTTTGTCAAATTTAAAAGAATTTAGAACCGAATTATCTGCATCCGATAAATTCTAGGACGAAGGGCACATTATTTAGTTTAATGCGATTCGTCGGATTCAATTTTAACGATGTAACCTTAGTCATGCTTTTTAAGTTATAAAAATAAAACTATTATTTACATTTTACTAAAAGCTAAAATATTTGTGGAAATGTCAAAATTGTTCTCATTACCTAATAAAATCTCGTCCATTTTAATGCATCCAAAACACAATCATGTTCGTTGTCGCGAAAAGAGTCATCAAATACTCATCCTCTACTTATGAGCGGCCAAGTTTTACAGAGCAAAGACACCTTTAATCTTGTGGGTGTCACATTTGAAAGTAACCTTAACTGGCATAAACACATTGTATCTATAGCCACGGCAGCTTCAAAAAGCTTGAATTTCTCTTTCGAGCCAAAAAGTATTTTTCCCCTTCTAATTTATACACTTTATATGTGGCCCAAATCCGACCTCCCTTGGAATATTGTTCTCTTATCTGGGGCATGGCGTCCCCACAACCCTAAGCATTCTTGATTCTACTCAAAGAAGAGCTATTCGTCTCATTAATGATCCTTCACTTACACAAAGGCTTCCCTCTCTTGCACATCGTCTGGCTGTAAGGGATTTATCGCTTTTATAGGTACTTCCATGGCTTCTGCTCTGAAGAATTGTCCAGTATAGTTCCTCCAGTTACGGTTCCCAACAGAGAAACTCGTGGTTCCGCGCGTATGCATCCCTATACGGTCCAACTGGACAAGCCCCGAACTTCCCACTTTGTTCGTTCTTTTATCCCTAGAGTTTCTAGGTTGTGGAACCTGCTGCCCGCGGAGGTCTTTCCTTCCCCCAAATCTTCAAGTATTTAAGTCCCGTTTCAACAAACTCCCTCTTACCTCGCTTAAGACACCCACGGTACGTTAGTATTTAGGCTTTTAGCCTTCGTGGTTTGTCCAAAGATAAAAAAAACGCTTTCTAAATCTTTAAGACTTACACAGGCTTCAGATAGGCTTGATATATTCGCCACTGAAAAACTCCACATTTTACTTCCTCCTGTTCAGAGTTAGCGATAATTTCATTAATTTCTTGTATTTCTTCAATACAGCCCCTGAAGATCAATTCTCCACATTCTGTTGGCACATCATTCTCAATCAACGCAAATTGTTCTAAATCCACTAATGTGTCTTTAATGGTAGGAAATAGTTGTGCAAGTGGAATATTATCCTCTTCTTTAAAACCAGTTCACTAATACCACGGTAAAAAAAAACTGTCGACTATTACTCGCCACGACCAAAAAACAAGTAGTAGGCAACACTAGCTATAAAAGTTTAAGATTAAGGTGAATATTAAAACTAGATCTTAAAAGCTTGACAAATGTTATGAATCCGCCTACCATCATTAAAAAATTTGCCTTTTTTTATATTTTTTAAGAATGGACGAATTTTATTGCCCCTTATTAAGGGTGTTTTTGTCATTGACGGAATTCCTAAGATGGGTGCCCGCGGTCGTTTAAAAGAGTCGGTATAAAGAGTTAAAAAGAACGGGGTTTTCTTTCGAGCATAAAAAGCTTTTCATGCTCATTGGGGTTTTCCATTTTTAATGAGGGGGAATTCTAAATCGGTCGTTATACGTAGGTGGCCATTCTATAGAAGTGGTCGCCTACAGAGGTTTTACTGTATTTAAAGACTTTGGGGCAAAAACCGGACAAGTCCATTTTTGGGCGAAAATGGCATTTTTACGTAGTTGTATTTCTAAAGGAAGACCCATACATAGGTGCAACAATCGTACAAGTCCGAAGCATGTTAACGTCGCTATCAGAATTTTGAACATTGCAGACGACATATTTTGGGGCAAAAACTGGACAAGTCTAAAACATATTACCGTCGCTATGAGAATTTTCGACATAGTCGACGACATAGTTTGGAGAAAAAGCGGACAACTCCGGAATGGTCTGATTTTTGCACTAAACGTTTAAATTACCTATGGCGTGAATATACCACGCGGAAACATCTGCTGCAAACTAAAGCTGCGTCAAGACTTGCAACAATTCGCCGTGCCGCTCCACGCCGCATAGCCTGCCACATAGCGCGGACGTGGACTTGGACGTGGACGGAACTTACGCCGTTTCAAGTCTAAACGCGGCTTAAGAGTTAAGTGTGTAGTCAATAGTTTTATCTGTTGAATTAAAGAATAATGCCTTTTTGATATTATTTAGGCGATTATTACGGTCTCTAACTAACATTTTTAGCTCCTATTTATAGTTCTCTAATATAAATAAATCCTTCAAGTTTGCTATTTCAAATTAAATTCTGTAAGTCAATGGTTCTTCCAGCATATAGCAAATTTTTAACAAAAAAAAACGGAGCATTTTCTCATTATCGAATACAAATATGCAGCAGTTTTTCCCATTAAATAAAACGAAATAAAGTAAAAGATGATAGAGTTTTAGTACAGAAATATGTTCCAAAATCTGATAATATTTAAGAGTTCCTAACTTACCAGAGGGCTTCATTTAGCAATATTTAAAAGTAGAAAATCCAAATTTAAATCATTCGAAAACTCTTTTGAAAATTTTGCCTCGAGGAAGCACCGCAGGATAATCAATGGCTCATAACTTTTTTGCGCAAATTTTTTAACTATCAAAATTCATTAGCGTGCTTTATTTAGTCATATTTAATCAGGTAGAATTTTAAAACGGCCATCCTGTACAGGGTGTCCCAAATTCGAGGGTGACCATTGGGATTTCGGCAACCGTGTAATTTCTCTGTGAATAAGATTTTTGTAATGAAATAGGCCAAATAGGAGTGAAAAGAAGGGAATGACCTTTTTTTTGCTCTTCAACAACGAAATGTTGTAAGTGTAAAAATGAATTTTTAACTTATATAAACTTTAAATTCTAAAAATGTCCATAATTCTAGTCTAAAGGTACAAAACACGATTGGAAAATGGAACTTGCATTAACTGTTTTTTTTTGCTACTTGTGTGCATAGAAAAGTTTTTGTATATAATTATATGTTTCAGTATAGTAATAGTGTTTGTACCCTTTTTCTGAAAAATGCACTTACAACATTTGTGAACTAGAACATCGAATAATTCAAGTCAGTTTCAAGATCCTATGTTGCTTTGTTAAAGATGGGTCCAAATTTAATTTATTCTGAAAGCGATGCCGCCAAGTAAACAAAAAATGATAAACTAAAGAAACCCTTTTGTGAACAATGATTTATTGCAGCAAAAATATTTAACCCGACGAGTTTCTAGTACCACGCTACGTGCCACCGGTTTTATAGCAGTCAGAGGCGAAATAAGAGAATGTTTTGTAAGTAGGTGATACGTGTTTTAGCAATGTATTTTTTATTATTTATTTAAAAATATGTAATCAGGCTCTGTCCGAGGCTATGTGCATTCGAAAAGGTTTGTTTGTTCTATACTATTACCCGTTATAACATACAACTGTGTAGAAAAAGCTACACTGTGCATTTTAAAGTGTTATGTACCCGAGGCCCTCGGAGATTCCGAGGGTCTCGATGTACCCCATAGAACCCAGAACTCAATAACTCTAAGCCAGCAATATGAAGGCGTATAAAATAAAATGGTCTGGTTATTGAAAAGATCTAGAATTGTGATAAATTATGTGGCAATTAAGTTTTTATGCTACGAATTAAAATTAAGATTTTCAAAGTCATCATCATTCAACGTCATTTGCGGTCAAATCTTTGAATTTATGAAACCGAGCTACGTAATTTGATAGTGGTTTTAAGAATTTATTTAAAATTTTAAAATATGGTAAATAACTCAATCATTCTCACATTTACATATTTGGGGTCATTTGTAAAACAGGTTTTATTATTTTTGGAAGCAAGCATTTCCCTCTTCTAATTCTTATAATTGAGTGAAAAATCAAAGGTTCTTTAAAATGAGGTGCTGTACCTGTCCCTTCCTTAAAAAAAATGATAATGCACTCTTGGCATCTGGAGCCGTGACCACAAGAATTTATATAAAGTATTTTGTAGTATTACCCTTTCACCTAAATTTTACCCCACCCAGATATCTCTTGTTTTTAAGTTAAGGTGGATGGGAGGAATTGCAAAAATCTCACTGTATTGTTATACAGTTTCTAGAAAAATTAACTTGGCATTTAGTTGCCCTTGAAGGGTATAGCAAAAACTAAAAGAAATAGAACAAATCTGATTGCACAATCTCGATTTTATTTTTGAAACAAATTCAATGGTGAAAAGCAAATTATGACCAACTTGATTTGTCTTTGGAGATACGGAGTGTTTTTCAAATTTTGTCGATTTGACCAGGCACTTGTAACTCTCTTGATATTAGAGATGAAAAAAAACGTAAAAAAGTTTATGGGATTTTTGCATTAAATTTAGTGGCGTACCTATATATTTTTTTATTACCTTTTATTTAAAGTTATAAGACAAAGTTGTTTTTTTTAATAAAACACTCTGTATATTGATTTCGGGTTTTAGGTTATAAGATATTTAACCCATATTTTCCTCTGATCCGTTAACGTTGTCCAAGCACTAAAACATGCAGTTTTTGCATTTTACAGCACCTTTTGAAAAACGCGGTAGTGCCACCACGGTAGTTATTTCTTAAATAACTACTACCTAAAAATGTCTCTCCGACCGAGGATCGACCTGGAGACTTCTGGCTTCCGAGATCAAAGCTCTGTTCACTACGCCACAAGAGAGATTGTGTGTATAACAAGAACTATCCGAAACATTATTTTCGTAATTAATTAAAAAAATTCTTAATGTAGACGCTCTTTAATATTCTCCCACCTAGCGTTTATACTTCTTTACTATCATGAGTAAGTATGTTGTTAAACCATGTTTGATGAGATAGAATTATTGGACAGATCTTTATGACAACGAAAGAAAAGGGTCCCCTCCGCGACTGCGACAACCTCTATATTAGTACTTGCTACCCCACTGGACCTGACTTATACCAAAGAGTAAAATAATTACAAAAAAATAATAATAATATCTATTTAATATAGATAGATATATGTGTTTATATCAGGTACCCACAAAATTAATAGCAAGCCTCTCATTTTCTGTGTGTGTGTGTGTGTGTGTGTGTGTGTGTGTGTGTGTGTGTGTGTGTGTGTGTTGTACGATTTTGAAATTTCGTCGAATATATGGTTAGATAGAATGCAGACTTCTGATTTTTCAGATTTTATGTGGCACATTCGGTTTAACCGGAAGTGCTCTCAACTTTATAATTTGTAAATGGAACACCCTATATATTTTTCTAAAAATCAATTTTACAGGCCATTTCCAGAAAATACGTATGTACCATAAATGTGTTATTTTTATTTTAATTAGTTTTTGGGAAAATGGCGATTGAAAATGTAATGTTAACCGACATTTTTATAGATTTGGCAAAAAAAATTATAATAAAGAAGCGCTAATGCGATTTTTAAACCTATTTAATATATTACATATCCTATTACCGAAAAAATATACAATTTCTGTTTTGACGGAAGTACCACAGAAATTGACTTTCGGCAGTAAAGATCTTCAATATTTCAAATGGCAACCACTATCCTAAGCTCTAAATTCAAACTTTAAACCAATCTTTAAACCTTATAGTTTTTAAGATAATAATAGTTAAACGCTAGACTGCCTTGAAAATAGCAAAGAAAATATATTTTTAAGGTTTAACTATCAATAACTAGGTTTAGAAATAGGATATAATTACCAAAAAAGATTGGGAAATGTTTTTTAACACATCGATAAAAATGGCGGTTAACGGAACATTTTTGATCGCCATTTTCTCATAAACTAATTAAGATAGGTATACCATGTGGTACATATATTTTCTTGGAATTGCCTGTAGTTCTGTATAATTGGTTTTAAGAAAGATATATAGGGTGTTCTATTTAAAACAGCAAAGTTCAAAGCACTTTCGGTTAAATCGGATGTGCCACATAAAATCTAAAACATTAGAAATCTGCATCCTATCTAATTTTACATCTTCATAAAATTTCAAAATCGTGTAACAGTTCTCAAGAAAATGACGGGTTTGCTAGTAATCTCGTGGTCACCCGGTATTGTAGAGGTTATTATAAAGAAATAATTCAATAGTCCAGATCTTAAAATTCTGTACCAAGACAAGACAAGAAATTACCCGTCAAGACAAAATGTATTGTTTTTGCCCTGTCTAGGCAAAATGTTTAAATTTTTGATTTGTATTTAATCTATCTGATTTTATAGTTTTGTATACGAATATCTTATTAAAGAGAAATATTGCACAGTAAAATAAGACCAGCCACTAATAATACCGGCCTTATTTTGACATCTGAGCTTGAGCAGATGCATGGTAGGATAAGGACTCCCTTAATAAGGATAGTGCCTGGCTTTATTTATGTCGGTTTTAGGTCGTGCCTTATTTTGGTCTTATTTTAACTTCGGAACTGTTCGTGTAAACCGAACGGCTGACGACCACAAAATCCAAAAGTTTTTAGAAATAAAAATACTTAAAACCTTGCTTTTTCACATGTAATTCTGTAATTGTGTAAAACAAAACCCTACAACACAAAACAATAAAGAAACACAACTAAAATTTTTGCCCCTTTTTATTAGGTTAATGGTACTGTCAACATGATTTGCAATAACTCTAAATTATGTGTACAAGCACTATTTAAATAAGGCCGGTATTAATAATTCCCGAGCTTAATAAGGCAACTTGCAATAACTCTCTATTATCTACTCAGCTTAGGCTCAACAGGACTGGATACAGAATTTTCCTCGTATTAAAATTACCTTTTTGATCGGGTTGTTTATAAACGATCTGCATTTAAGTAAAATTGTTTTTTTTTTAAATAATACATTCATTTGAAATTCATTTTTTCTTTTCGTGTATTTATCTTTAATTATTTAAAGTATGTCTACTATAAAGTGGGTATATTAAAAAAGGCACACTCAATAATAAAATTATTAAATTATTTACTTTCTGATGACATAAACTTACACAAAAAAAGTAATTTAAATTAACAAGAAGATTGCCACATACAAAGGCTACGAAATAATTGGATTTATAACAATAAAAATATGGAAACATACTAAAATTTTCGCATATTATTTTTTCTTCAAAGACCAAGGTAAAAACTGTCCTCGGGTAATTAGGAGAGTCATGCTTATGTAAAAAAATTGACAAACAGTATGTTACACTGATTACATGACGTCTGAAACAATTAATTTGCTTATTAAAATAATGGTTATTGTTGTGACATTCTTTTTTTCGGGACTGGGTAATAAGGTGATTTACTTAGTGTGCGTTTTATAATGTACAATTATTTTTTTAAGCAGTGCAATAACATCTTTAAGATATAGGGTGGCCGTCCATAGTGACCCATTTCATAGTATCTTAAGTTATTGGTGAAACTATGGTGGAAACCTTCTAGATATACTAAGGATATCACCATTGACTTTTTTCAGCCCCGGATCTTATTTTTTTTTTGGCGGGGCAAAAATTGGTCTTTGCGGCCCCCTCATCGGCCATTTTATATGTGGAGCGAAGAAAATTTTGCTTCCTTCAAATTTATAAATTAAAGCGCAAACCACTTGGGCCGTATACCGGGTGTCAACGAATCTATTAGACAAGCCATAACTTCTAGAGTTTTAGACATATCAAAATGAAACTGATGACACGGTGTTCCATTTAAAAATTTTAAATAGGAGTCATTTTCGCTTAAACAGGAAGTAACCAAAAGTAAGAAATATGCGAAAACATATTTATAAAAAACTTTTTTCTACTACTGTATAAATAAGAAAACTTTGTGGTCCTAGCAACGCGAATGATAACGAAAGAGAACCTTCGTGTTACCTGATTGCTAAGCGTTGCTAGCTACGAAAGTAATATTTTCAGCGCCTGGACAAAAAAGTAAGAGTAAAAAAAAAAAAAAGAAAATATGCTTGTGGGAAATATTAGGATTTATTTATAAAAAGTAACTAATTTATGACAAAATTTTGTAAAAACTAGGTTAGGTATTGACATTAAAAGTAATTGTGCAATTTGAGCAATTAGCAAAAGAAATTGGAGGAATAATACTTGAATTAACAGTTTTTAAATTTGTTGTTGGGGTATCCTTATCACCTTTAACTACGTTAATATTCATATTTTTCACTGTTACATCTTTAGAGGAAATATTGGTAGGAATTTTGTGTAAAATCTTCTTTAAAATTTCCACCTTATTACTATAGGATTTAGCAATATATCCATCCGCAACAGAAGAAGACTTCCAACCTCCATGCCTTTTTAAGTCCAAAATATCGACATCCGAAGCATTGGCAAGGAACGAAGTTGACGTTCTTCTAAAAGAATGGCCAGTGTATCTACTGATGTCTTCAAGCTTTAAAAACTTCGCAATTTCTTTAGGTACATTTGAAATAGTGTGCTTTCCAATTACTTGATTAACACATTTATCTCTTTCATAACGATACAACGAGCGCTCATCTAGAGCATTCCTTGGTCTCAGCTTAATATATTCCTGTAGAAATCTGACATAAGGAACTGAGCCTTCATCTACTAAATGTTTACAACTAAATAAACAAAGCTTTTTATACTTTAATACCATATGTTATTACATTAGACCAGTGTTTTTCAAAGTGTGGGTCGTGGCCCCTGGGGGTCGCGAGAGTTCGAGATATTTACTATATAAAAAAATGACTTACGTTAAAAAAAATACATATTAAAAATATTTTACAAAATGGAATATACTTTCGGGTATTCTGTTTTTCTTGTTAACCAAAATGTATTTAAATAAGCAGGCTTGAATTCCAAGTATAACATCTCATCTGCAGATTTTCTTTAAAGGTACTTGCCAAATTTGTCATTTACATCTGCAGTAAACACGAATTTAAGATCCACTGTTGCTCGGTGTGCTTCGATATCTCTTGCCCAAAGAAGTATTACCATAGTTCTACCTTCGGATAATTTAACAATATTTTTATATCAGTCATTTGTCCTAATGTTTATCTCATATCTTACTTTTTTAATTACAGACTGTGTCGACAAAAATGATTCGATTTTTTTAAATTTATATACGATGACCATTAGTCCATTGGGTTTGTAATACTATAGATTTCATCTTTTGCAGTAATGACATTTTCATTCCTCCCTGGAAGACTTTTATTCAAAACATTTAAATGCTTAAATGAGTCAAAAAGGAAGGCTAATTTTAAAAAGAGTTTCGGGTCACAAATGAATGTTCTGAGTTGGCTTTTTATAACAATATTAAAGAAAAAAAATTGAAGTTCCATGACTCTGGCCAGAACTTTGACTTCAGACAACCACTTAACCTGAGTAAATTTTGGTGACGTATCCCCATATTTTCACAAATGATATGAAGCAATCTTGTCTGCAACGCATTTTCTTTTAATGGATATTACATTTTTATAATATTTCAAACTTGACTGTATTCCTTCGGCAAGCTTTGGCGGCAAAAGCTTGGCGAAGAAGAAACCAATGCATCCTACAAGTACTTCGCATTTGTTCTTTTTGTCTAGCAATAAATCCACTCTTCGCACCATTCATGGATTTTGCCCCGTCACAACAAACCTTAATGTATTTTTGCTCAATCAAAGCACTCACCTGTAGTATATGAGTCTGTGCAAATTTCTTTTATTGGTTTTACGAATCTATGCTCGAAAATTACTTTAGTTATCGATTGGCGGTATATTCGATTTAAGATAATGTGTTTTACGTACTTCATTATGTATTTATAATATTCAAATCCTAATAATTATGATATGCATAAAAAATATTTTATGGTTTGAATATTTGTAATATACTTGCATGAAGAAAAGCAAAGGGTCGGGGGTCGCAAAATATTTTTTTTACTAAGGGCGTCGCGTCATAAAAAGTTTGGCAAACACTGCCTTAGACTATTCACAAAGGATAAAAGGTCATTGGTAGTATTAACCTACCTTTATTTTTCTATTTTTTTTAATTCATTATTTTTAAATTTTTAGTAAGTTTTATTTATCTTTTTGAAGTCGGTTTAATTTTTTTAATATTCACTTTACTCTTATTAGTTTTTCATTATTAACCTTTAATTGTTGACCATCTACTAAAAAAACAGTACTAGTACCTTTTTCTCTTACGTAAACTCTTCGCACAAAACGGCAATGCTACCCCTAATAGGTATAAGTTGTACATTGAATTACACATTTAAAAAATAAATAAAATTGTCAACTATTAGGTAAATGACAACGACATGACAAATATAAATATTTTGACATTACTACCTTGATTGTTTAAACATTCAGTTTAGGTAGCATATTTCTACTAGATCCAGTTTCTGAAAAATATATTTAGTACCTTTGTCTTTCGTGATTCTGACTGGGTTTTCTTCGGGAACCACCGGAGAAGTATAGTAAGAAGATTTTAAAAGCGCAAATTCGGTACCCTTTGAAAATAATACAAAAAAACATAAAAAAGGCCGCCTGCAATCGGAATATTTTATACAAGGCGCCGCTACCCTTTACAGCCATGCGGCAATACACTATGGAATAGAAATCCATTATTTTCGCCAAAAAGCAACTTTGAAATTTTAATGGCTCATGCTGTGTATTTCAAAGTAGATACTCCAAACTACATGTACGCCAAAATTATAAAAGGATATGACGACTTCTATTGGGGTAATAAGAAACTTGAAAATGTATTTTAAGTAAACATAAATATACAACATTTAATCTCTTAGTTTATTATTACCCTTGATTACTAAAAAAGTAAAAGAGTTTAAATAATAAGAGCTATTGTTGTGTTTCCGATGCAGTCTCGCGAAGTCTCGCTACTTTTGTCAAAGATTTTTTTACCTTTTTCTTTATCAGTTTTTGTACTTACAATTGCCTTCCTACTTTTTGCTACTTCTGAGTGTAAGGACAGATACAAGATTTTTTATAATTTACAAGGTTTTCCATTTTAAAATTTAATATGTTTTGTCCTACACTGTATATCCTAAAAGATAAAAGCATTCTGATGAAAGATATGGATTCTACAGAATCTACCCAACAAAACAGTGTTATTATTTATTTTATACGTTAAAAAATAAAAAAAGTTGGGAAGATGTATCTCTATTACGCTTCTAAGAATAATTTAAAATTATTTTTCAGATTTGGATGGTCATATTTCCGAAACTAATTGAGATAGACACATCAAATGTAGTATTTTTCTAAAGCATTTTAAAAGATTTTTTGGTGGTGATATAATATTCAGGGTATTTCATTTAAAAAAATCATACCTATTGTCGTACCCTGTATATCATATGAGATAATAATATAATCATCGGATTACTGATTAGAATACTACCGAATTAACCAAACAAGCTGACATTTTAGTTTATTTTGTACAATACAAAATAATAATGTTAAGTGGGGTGTAAAATTATAATAACATATAATAAGTTTTAGGTTTCCAAAAGCATTTGTAATAATTTATAATATTTTTCCAGTAAAAAGCACCTCATTTTAAGTTAGATTGGTAAGTTTCAGAATTTTGTCCAAAAAATTAATTTCTATCCCATAGTGCGATGACCACCTGCATCAACCGGCATATCATAAAAGTAAATATAGCAAAGGCGGCCGCGAAGACAAGCATGCTGATTTATTTGTTTTAAACTTTTTGTGATTTTTTTTCTTATCAAAGAGCACCGAATTTACATTTTTAAACTGTTCCTTCTATACAATCTTTCGAATAAAAAATAGTTTTTAAAATCGATCCACAATTGACGAAGTAATCGGTGTAACATAGGTGTCGAACCTTCTACTTTTTTAAAGTCGGTTAAAAATGACTTAAATTGTAAAGTCTGTTTAGCGGAAGGATGTGCTTCACATTTTTAAATTGTACAAAAACATTTAAAGATATCAATTTATACGTAAAAAATATAGATAAGAAAATTTTTATAATTTTATTAAATAGAATATTTAACTCTTATAATTGTACTTTTTCCTTTTATCCAATTAACGACAATTTTACACAATATTTTGAATCAATGTAAAATGTGTGACATAAAGGACAAGTATATCTATATTAACCATAAACTAGTAAAACCAAAATCACATTGTTTTATTATAATAAATAATTATTAATTAAATAATAATTATTATTAACTATTATTTTGTTCGTTAATTTAAAATCGTTATAATTCTTTGATAACGCGGTTTGTAGGAAACCCTTTTAGAAAAAGTTGGCTATGCCAATTTGAGTAAAGTTTGTCTTTTTTTATTCTACAGGGTGTAAAGAAAAAGTCCTATTTTTAGCAAAAACTTTGTCAAGAGCAACATTGTCAAAAAAAAATATTTTTTGGTTTTTAATTATACATGGTGTCTCAAAAAGATCTGTACAAAATGCTACCACAAATTCCTTGGACCAAAATAAAACGATCTAACGCAATTTAGCATAGTCAAAAAGTTGATCGTTTGCGAGATATAGGGTGTCAAAGTTTTTATTTTAATTTAGTTATTTAAAAAAATGTTTTTTTATTGATGTCATGTGTTATATAGTCACCTGCAGTCCTTTCCTTAGGTTCAAAGTGTCATAACTTTTTTGCCTCGGTAAGATACAGGGTGGTAAACTTAAAAAAATATAAATATTTATCTTTTTTACAATATCTGCGTAACCACTCTAAAAATGTTAATGAAATTTGGTACGCAGCCACTACATGTTAAAAGGCATTTTTTATTGTTTTTTTCAGTGGCGTTCGAGCGGGGTTGGAATAAAATATGTTAAAATATGTGTAGAAAAATATAGCAAGTACCCAAGTACGGCACTGCTTTCTTTAAAACAAAAAATATGTATATAATTTTTATTAACCGTCGAGAAAATTTGATATCTTGTTTTTTTTTCCAACAAATAGTTTTCTTCTAATAAAATATAAAGCAATTTTTCCGCATGGTCATATGGCTCTAATGTAAAAATTGATAAAAGATGCCTTTTTGGTGTTTTGATAAAAGTTGCAAGGTTTATTATTTTATAGGACGTAAGAGCTTACATTTTTATTATTTTTACTTACTTTTAAAATACTATTGAGTATAAAATTTTTTCAAAACACAAAATAGACATCTTGTACCAGATGAGACCATATGAACATGGAGAGAAATATTTCATGTTTTATTAAGCAAAAACCATTCGTCAATAAAAAAAACAAGATATTACCTTTGTTTAAAGTAAATAAAAATCTTTAAAAAATAGTAACAGTGGCGTACTAAACTTTTCTTTATAAATATTTTATTTAAATCCTGCTACTTAGTATATATATATATATATATATATATATATATATATATATATATATATATATATATATATATATATATATATATATATATTACATATAAAAATCCTCTTAATTTCTAGTGGCTGTGACGCAAATTTAATTAAAATTTTTAGAGTGGTTTCACAGATGTTATAAAAAAAGGTATATTTTTTTTAAAGTTAAGTTAAGACACTCAGCTTTCTCTAAAAAATACAAATGCTGAAGCCATGATTTTTAAAACACCCTGTTTATTTTCTTTTCAAAAAATACCAACAAATTTTTTAATAATAACGATTTAAAATTTGAAAATTGAGCAGCAGTTTATATACATTTTATTAACAACTTCATCTTTTCCTTCTTCTTTATTAAACTCTTCTCGTATTTTCAAATAAGACATATTTAATAATCTTATAAGACACTTTGAGAGTTTTATAATCATAATCACAAAACGAAGTAAAATCTTTATAATGTACATTTACTTTTTAAAAATTATAATCTTCCATAAAAAATAAATCAGTTACACATTCTAACAAAAATACCTTGACAATTTCTGTACGCTTCAAACTTTTTTAATTTTAGTTTTACAATTTAAATTATTTTATAATTTTAAAGCGCATGCCTGAACTACACCAAATATTTTTGAAACTGCTTTTAAAAGCTTTGTTCGCGGGTTTGATTCTAAACCGGTTCTGGGACTATTCGCATGCGCAGTGAAAAAGCAGCGTTCGCAGTTAGTAAAATCCTGAATTTTTATTTAGTAACAGTTCTGTGTTCGCGGGTTACAATGGAATCAGTTCGTTACCGGTTCGTAACCTGATTAGCAGTCCTGGGATTTTGTTGGAACTAAAAGTTCTGTTCGGAATTTCACGCGCATTGTCGACATAGTCAGCTGTTTTCTGTTTTTTTGGTACAGAAATAAACCGTTGTAAACCGTAGTTTATTTGTTTCTGCCACTTTTTATGCGGGTTAATATACCTGTTGAATATTTTTTTATATTTTTGTGATTCTGAGCGTATATAAACAAAGGATTTTTAATTGTATTCCGTATGAATGTATGTATGCAATAAAATAAATAATTTTTACTTAAAAAATATAGACAATATTAGAAAATTTTACCATTTCTTGTTGTTTGAATTTTATCTTTAGTTAAATACACATACTTATGTTAAAAACGAGAGGAGGCAGGGAATCCCTCGTCTTCCGCCGAGAGACCTCGAGTGGCTTTCGACAGTATAACAATTTACCTTTTTGTTTGAATTTAATTTTTTTGTGTAGTATCCAATTTAACCATAAAAAATCCTAACCAAAAGGTTAGGTTAGAATACATCCTCAGCTGTATAGAAAGTCGTTCGCGGTAAATAAAAATTCCGAACTAATAAATAACTAGACATGCGCTTTAAAACAATTCTAAACCAGTTCGGTTCTGGTTCAGAATCGGTTCATTACTAGACCCGCGAACAAAGCTAATATCTATTTTAAATTATTAAAAACCCCTGAAAATCAGTGATAAACGTTTTACGTAATATCCATATGTTAATTAAACACGTCGTACTATATTTAATTAGATTGCAAATAAGCATAATATTATACTAATTTTATACACGGGCCTGCATCTAATTTACATTTGTTTAGTCACCGTTTTTAATTTTAAGATAAAAAAATTAACATTTTTATGCATTTTTTTTACAAGGAAATAATTAAAATTTTTTTTTGGAGTTATTCTTATAGCCTACGTTGTTACTAGGGGATATAATCCCGATTCGGGACTGGGCACAGACAAGCCCAGAATTTTGGGATAGTCCGTGGATTTGAGGGTAGAGAACAAAAATTCAACTTTTGTTTTTTAAACTTTCTTTAGAAATAGAAAAAAATTAAGCAAAAAGAAGTTTTTTTCAAAACTAAAAAAACGTAATTTAAATATCGAAAAATTAACTTGATACAAACTTTCCTGGATAAAGACATTTTAGTCGTCTTGATTATAATAGGGAAGCCCACGATGCTAAATGCGGATTTACTTGAGCGTCATAGAGACCTATTGGGTTTCAAAGCTTAGATGATAAGAAGAAAAAAATGTTATATAATGTATACTTTTTGATTGGTGGGGGAAGGGGCTATAGACTTTTAAATATGTCAAAAAATATTATTATTATTTCGGCTTGTGCAAATTTTTCGGGTCGTATCAAAATATATATTTTTTGTTATGCTGGAATTATTTTCTTCAAAAAAAAAAAAAAAAAATAGCCACACTTATAAATGTTAAACTGACGTTTTTCTTTGTAGCCTTCTGTTTCCTTTACGTCATTTTTCAAATTGTTAGATTAGTGGAATATACACTGTTTAGCATGTAATTAACTTACCTTATCCTAATCTGACGCGCTCGACAATTTCTGATGGACATATTTTTGTTTTTTATGATCGGCCCTGTATACGGGGCTCATATTTGGTGGAGGTACTTAACCGGGTACATTTGGGGGTTCATTAACCATATAAACCAATAAAATCCCTTTAACGTTGTAGTTTCTTTTAACCATCTTTTTTGTACATATAATTAATAGTTTTTAAGAAAGTTTTTAAGAATTAAGAATAAATTGACGATTACAAAGCTTGAGAAACCTGGCCTAAAATAGTATATTTAAAATTTAAAATCGGTTTTTTCTACATGTGTTACCTGGCCATTAACACGTGGAAGATTAATATGGATACCCGTTTAACATTTGGCGGTGTTACTCACACAACTAAAATCAAGTTTTAAAATTTTTTATGGTAAGCAGAATACGTACGCCTTTTAATAAATATTTATATTATTTAACGTTGATTTGTTACTAATTGGTAAAAATGCAAATTTTTTAAACTTTATTTATAGATTTAAATAAAGACAAAAAGTGATCTACAAAAAATATTAATGTTTATTACCGATTTTTAGAAAATTAATAATTAGTGACATAAAAATAATATTTTTAAAAATTAGTAATAGGCACGATAACAGTTTATGAAAGCTGCTTGATGTTCAAAAGTAGGTGCTATTTAAAAAATATATATTATATTAACAATACAAAAAAATGGTTTGGTAGAAGCAAATACGATTTATCGGTGACTAAAAAACAGTACTAGTACCTTTTTCTCTCACTAAAACGGCAATGCCACCCCTAATAGATATAAGTTGGGTACAAAACGAAACACCTGACCCACAAAATAAAATACACGCAATTAGAAAATAAAAAAGATATATATATATATATATATATATATATATATATATATATATATATATATATATATATATATATATATATACAGGTCTGGAAAATCGTTATCGAACCATTGGGATTAACAAGTGGAAAAAGAGAAAGCGATCGTGACTTAAGATGAAAGTAACGGAAAATAAGATATTCCCCGATTTTTCAAATGCAATGATGCCATATGTATGTATACGCCCACTTTCCTGCAGTAGTGGGGCACATCAACGTGGCCGTCGCGTCGCCGGGTCCGAGCGTTGGACAGAGCTCATTTGCAAGTAGCGGTGGGCTTAACAGTGATTTTTTGATATCGGTGATCGCTGCTACTGCTATCTAAAAGTAGCTGCTACTGAAAACTGTGATATTATCACTCTTTACGGGAACATGCTAAATTTTTATAAATAAAGTCATAGTTAACCTTGTTAAAATTGAATGAAGAAAAAATATATCATTTTAAAATACATTCTGTCATTTAATATACATATAATTTAATTATTAATTTGCATTAGCATATAAGTAAATGTAGGAAAAAAACGGACATTACACGATGTATATCAAATTTCTTTATTTTTTTATAAACATTTACAGCTTTGATCATATTTTTTAGGCAACCCATTCGCGATAGATTTATTACCAAATCAAATTGATAAAAAAATAGTTTTCATGCGGTAAGCAAGCCAATTCGCATCCCGTTTCACTAACGTAAACATGCATAATCACCATAAACATAAACGAAAGAGGTTAGAATCACTGAATCGCAATCGCAATCACAATCACCGTCCCGCGATCGCAGTCGCCGTTTAATGTTGTGGTTACGGGCAGCGCCACCTCTGCGAACTGCGAATATTAAAGAGTGATTCTTTCACTGCTATCGCCAGGCGCAAGTAGCAGCTACCAAAATGATTTGTTAATAACCGGTGATTGGTAGCAGCGACTGCGATCGCAGTCACACCTCTATTTGCAAGCTGTTTGGGGTACCGCAAACTATAAACTACGGCGCTTTCTTTTTAAAATGTTGGTTTATACCGTTGAACAAAGGGTTCAAATTATTAAGTGGTACTATGCCGGTAATTCAGCAGAAGAAATAATCGGGAGATTTGCATTTTTATTTGAAGGAGGTCCTGTGCCTGTTAAAAGTACAATTTTAAAAATTATAAGTAAGTTTGAAACCAGCGGCTGTTTACAAAATTGTAGGAAATGCATGTGTAATGATGAGGTGCCGCCTGCACCTCCATTAACCGAGGAACGGCAAGTCCGTGAGACTGCTGTTTGCAGTTTAGCCGAAATTAATTTTCCTTGTAATAGTACCAAAATTTATAAAGAACTTGATATTGAATCTCGAATAGTTAGGAATATTCTGAAACGAAACAAATACCATTGCTATAAATTGCAATCTAGACAAGAGGTTTTTCCTGAAGACTATGAAAAACGTATGGTGTTTTGTGAGGATATGATGGAGAGGTCCAATGCTAATGACACATTTATCAAAAATATTTTTTACTGATGAATCATCATTTCCCTTGCATGGTCATCACAACCCTTCTATCGCTGTAGGTTACTCGATAGAAAACAAGCACGTCACTATCCCTCTCAGAACACAATACCCTCAAAAGGTCAACGTGTGGGCTGGCATTTTGGGCGATAATACTATTGGCCCTTTTTTATTGAGGGAAATTTAAATGCCAACAAATACTTAAATCTTTTGAGAAATCAGGTTATTCCAGCTGTTCAGGCTCTCAATGTCAATTTTGAAGATATTTGGTATCAACAGGATGGTTGTCCGGCTCATAACGCCAGGGAAGTTCAACAATTTTTGGGAGTCACGTTTCCAAATCGTATAATCAGCCGAAGAGGTACCATACAATGGCCTCCTAGATCACCAGATCTGGCACCAAATGATTTTTTTCTTTGGGGACATGTTAAGCAACAAATTTATAGGCATCGTCATGAACGTGCAAATGACTTAGATGAGCTCCGCCAAAAAATTAGTCAGGTTCTTATAGGAATAACACCTGAAATACTTGAAAACACAAGAACCAAATTCTATAACAGGTTGGGATATTGTCTTGCACAAAATGGTGGTCTCTTTGAGAACCTTATAAACTAAGATTTTAAAAAGTATTAAAGTTTTTATAAGAAATTTTTTTAGAAATACTTTTATGTTCTTTAATTTTTTTAGAATTATATTTTTATTTTCAAAATTATTTGTTTATTCTTTCTTTCGGAATTGCTTTTAATTTTGTTTAGCCCCAAACGGCAAAAAGAAGCTCTTAAAATGGCAGTACTTGATGCATTTAAAGCAATAAATTCATCAAATACCAAAATATTTAATAGTTACGTAAAAAATTTGTATCAAAATATGTGAAGCAGTAACATCCTCCATGGGTACAAAGAAGCAACTGCGTGCTCGAGCTCGATCAGCCATAAACAAAGCGAGCGCGTTGGCGCAGTGGTGGGGGAGAAAGCAAGGGGAACGGGCGGGGAAACACCTCATTCTGTTTCAGTCGAACTCATGTGATTTAGTATCTCCCTTCTCTTCGGCAATATGTTTCCGCCCACTGTAATTACAGCCCCACTCTTTTGTGCCGTAGCAGGAGAAGAAATCCAGACGAGACGTCTGCGGTACGTAGATGTCGAGTACAGGGTTGCTCGACTTGCCTTAACTTTCGGGGTAAAATTAAAATAATAATAGTAATAAAAATGTTATTAAACCTTTTTTACTTTATTTTTGTGATTTTAGAATGTAATTGTATAATGTACATTTAATTTTTAAAATTTAAGGACTTTCAGGAAACATAAAAATATCAATTTAGGGCTTTGGGGACAGATTTTTTCGGAGTCGGGTCGACTAGAATCCTTTAAAATTTATTTTTACTGGCAAGTCGTTTGCTGTGTTGCAAACTGCTGCTGATCCTGCTTAATTTAGATTTTTTTAAGTTTTGGTCAATATCGTTGACAAAAGTTCAAATTATTAAGTAGTACTATGCTGGTAATTTAGCAGAAGAAATAATTAGGAGGTTTGCATTATAGGTTTGGTCTTTTACCAGCGAAAAGTACAACTTTTGAAATTATTATAAAAGTTTGAAACCATCGGCTGTTAACGAAATTGTAGGAAGTGCATGTAATGATGAGGTGCCACTTGCACCTCCATTAACTAAGAAACGACAAGTCTGTGATACTGCTGCATTTCCGCCCTTTTTGAAAAATTTCCGTCCCGCAGTATTGCTCCCTGGTGCCTTGCACCACCCGGTAGCATATCACCTCAAATGCTTGAAAACCAAAGAGAACCGAATTTAATAAATTGAAATATTGTCTTGCTAAAAATTGTGGTCTCTTTCAGAACCATAATAATAAGATTTTAAAAAGAGTTTCCACATTGTATAAACATTTCCGTTAGAAATACTTTTTATGTTCTTTTTTTATTTTTTGAGAGAATATTTTATTTAAATTTGCTTCTTTTTTTTTGTTAAAACCCAAATGGCAAAAAGAATTATGCTTCTAACTTTCACCATGCTACTGAATACCATCAGTGTGGCCAGGTGGGTTACGATAAAAATCCCCCGCGTGGTTCCAAAAATCACTTTTTTTTGGGATACTTTAGAAAAATCCCTGTGATTTAAAGCCACATTTGAGGGCCGCCTTTTAATAGTCAAAAAATGTATTTTCTACGCCAAAGAAATTGACAACCAAAAAAAAAATGGTTTACGTAAAAATCGAGAATTTTAAGTAAAAAAGTAAGTAAAAGTAATGATTTGTTTACAACTGACATTAATTTTATGATATTTATGTCAGATTGAAAAGCTGTGTACACGGTCAAAAATGTTGTCTGATATAAATTTTTGATTGTTTACATTAGTCAGAATTTTTATCTGACGTAAATATCATGCAATAAAAGTAAGATCAAAACGTACCTTTAAAAATGTTTTTATACTAACTTCCAAATCGTTAAAAATCCCCGTTTTTACTTTAAAAATCCCGTTTCACCTTTAAAAATCCCGTTTTACCTTGTCATCAAAAATCCCCGAAAAAGTCTCTGGCAACACTGTTCAATACCCGAACGCTGCAAGTTCTTGATACGCAAAACGAAAACCGTCGGCACCAGTGTCCTAATAGGGGAGTACGTTTGGATGTAAGCAAAGAGAACGGGGAAAAATTTGTGCATCGACAACATCGCAATGTCTGTTTCAATCGAACTTATGTGATTCAGTATATTCAGAAATACTCTCTTTTCCACTTGGGGAATTGCAAAGGGCGAATAAAGATTTTCCACACCTCACGTTATACCACTGGCGTGGGCTTTCGCATCGTTTCTGTAATTTGTGCATTAATTTCTTATTTTTCTATTATTTGGACTTTTTTAGTTCTTAGATTTGGATTTAACATCCATGTAAAGGGTACACCGGTAGAAGAGGCTGTGACAAGACTGAAACCATTAATGAATATGGTATTTTATTCTATTGATAAGGTTAAGCGTTATCGTCTTTCTAAGGAAGGTAAGACGTATATTATTATTTAAAAATTATTGGATATACATATGTATGTATTACAGGCTCAAACAGTAAAAAAAAAGAAACCAATCCCTTTTATAGAGAACCTAAAATTTTCCTACTAGAAGGATCTTTTAAAAGAAAAAATATTTTAAATATGAAATAAGCTCAAAAAATAATTTAACAGATAAAAAATTAAATAATATACAGGATGTCTCAAAAGGTCTACAAAATGATACCTACAAACTTTTGGGCCAGAATATACTGATGTTACACAATTATTTCAGTCGAAAAGTTTATTGTTTTGTGATAGATTTTTATTTTATTTTAGTTACAACACCAGACGGACAAAGTGCAAAATGTATCGACGCTGAAGGCCACCAAAGGACCAGGGCGCCGGAACACACTTTGCCGTGTCCTGCGCAACCGTAGACATGCGGACCCCACTCAGTTGGTAGGTTCAGTAGTGCCCCCTGGGTGGGACGAGGTCTTAAGTTGTCGCTCATAGGACCGTGGTTCGGAACCCACGTTAAGCTGTAGGTCCCGTCTGGCTGACATCACCCAGACGTAAAAGACAGGGCGCACAATAAGCCGAGCGGCTTCAGTGCATGGGTTATCCCGGCCCTATTCTATAATCTAATCTAACCTTTCAAGCAATACTATAGATAGTACTGCCCGAAACGTTGTGTGAATAAATAAAATAAAACTCAAACTCTTGTTTTAATATTAATTCCCCGAAGACCTTACAATGTTGCCAAATCACTAAACATCACTAGTGGGTAGGGGGTGTAGGGAAGATATCACATGAATTTATTTTTTGTTGAAAAGCTTGCAATTTTAGTGCCTATCTGAATATTTTTATACCGGCTTTTTATTTTCTAGAATAAAATTAGATTAAACTTATTATTAAACTTATTTAAAGATATTATTGTAAAAAAAAAATATTAATATATTTTATACCAAAAATACATTGATAGGGAATGGGGAGGAGGGTTTGCTTAAAACCTCACCAATTAAAATTTTGTTAAAAAAACATCACATTATTAATGGACGTCCCTTACAAAACTAAAAATAATTTTCGCAGAAAGCAAAGGCCGACAAAAACCGCCAAAAGTCGAAGAGGCGTTCCTGAAATCGACCCATCAGGCCCGTGCCGAAGCTGCAGCGGCTCGTCGCGAAGAAAAGAAGCGCCAAGAAAAAGAGCGGGTCATGGCTGAGGAGGGACCGGACAAACAGAGACGTTGGGAAATTAAGGAGGAGAAGAGACAGGCGAAAAACGGGCGCCGAGAATGAAACAACTTAAGGTTAAAGCGCTGTAAAGTGCCATTTTGATGTAGAACTTGATTTCGAAATTAATAGAGAATGACCAAGTTAGATATATTGGGTGACAATCAAATAAAACAATTTTATTAATTTGTCAAATTTATTTTTGGCTTGCTGGCAGTTTTTGGAAATTAAATATTCAGTGCTATCTATCTATCTATCTATGTAACGGAATCTTTGAGCCTAATTTTTACCAACTTCCAGCGATTCAATTTCTTTGAAACTTTGCACGTATCAAGGACCGATGACAATGCAATAATTTAAAAACAGTATCCCGTTATCCTGATTGGGACCGCCAGGATAAATAAATTCCTTTACAGATCCTCTGTGTCCTAATACTACTCTTGACAAAATGGCGAAGGAATTTTTTAGTGAATAAACTGGAGCATTTATTTTTAAAAACCTAGTTGATATATCGAACTAAAAATGAAAAATAAATAATAGTTTAAAAAACTAAAAAAAAACGCTTTTATATGCAACCGAACTAAAAATTAGAAAATAATTTTCATTACAAAGAGTTTGTCACTTCAGAATAAAAGCGTGGGGTGCTTAATATATTAAATGTTATAATTATTCTATTTGCAAATATCTATGAGGGAAAAGTTAAGAAAAAATAGTAAAATGCACACCACGCTTTTATTCTGAAGTGACAAATTTGTAATTGGCTGCCTATGTAACGGAATCTTTGAGCCTAATTTTAACCAACTTCCAGCCTATTCGGTTTCTTTGAAACTTTGCACCCGATATTAAGGACCCATGACAATGCAATAATCTTACCGCAAAACAGTATCCCTCGGTCTTTTTTTAATCGCCAGGAAAAAAAAATTCCATTATAATATAAAAACAACACCTAGGATGCCATCTGTTGGACGAAACTTGCAAACCGGCTTGCATTATAATGAAGAAGAAATTTTTAGTGAGCTATAGACTCTTCTTGCAAATTTTAAAATTTGCTACCATTGTCGGCCTTCATAGGGGGCTGGTTATTTTCTTTTTGCTGCTTAATTAAAATAGTATGTTCTTAATTTATCGCGTTATATTAAGAATTCTTGAGCAATATAACGTGAACCAAAAATGAAAAATAATTAATAGTTTAAAAACTAAAAAAACACGCTTCTTATATGCAAACTGAACTAAAAATTAGAAAAATAATTTTTCATTAAAAAAATATTTTCATTTCATAGTAAAAAGCGTGCAGTGCATTTTACTATTTTTTCATAACTTTTCCATCATAGATATTGGCAAATATAATAATTATAACATTTAATATATTAATCACTTCAACGCTTTTTACTATGAAGTGAAAATATTTTTTTTAATGAAAATTATTTTTTAATTTTTAGTTCGGTTGCAGGGCGAACCAGGAACTTCGACCGACAAACTTAACCAAACGATTCTAAAACAGATAATAAGGCAGAAATCTCATATAAACATATTTCTAAACGTCCTAGTTTTTGAACTACGATATGCTAAATATTGATCTTCTTAACACCCTCGTAGTTCAAAACCAAGAACGTTTAGGACATATGTTTATATGAAGCTTTTTTCTAATTCTCTGCTGTAGAACTCGCCCTGGTAAAGTTTGACGGTTGGAGCTCTACTGGACACCCCTGTATGTATGTAGGTAATTTGATTGAAATTGATAAAACTTTGATGTCTATTGGTGCCTAAACGGTGAGGTTTATCGACTTTAATAAAGAGTACCTTATTTTTAGGTTTTTGATTGTCTATAAAATGGCGTCCCCAGCTTTGCGATATCTGTCAAAATAAAAAAGTTATGATGTAAATAAATTCTAAGTTTTAGGTAAAGTGCCCTCTGGCGGTATTTAAAAAGTACTTTTCTTAAAATTTTAGAATCTGCAAAGCTCGATTTGTGTGCCAAATATCAACTGGATTGGTTAAAAAATAAATGCAATATGGCGAAAAAACCAAAATAAAAATTAAACTTTGACGGCTTGTAAC
>JACEGR010003263.1:0-108600 GCA_014170235.1 Listronotus bonariensis | reverse complement strand
CCGCGTCCAGACTTGTAACATTTCGCCGAGCTGCTCCACGCCGCATACTGCGCCACATAGCACGCATCTACGGTATGGACGTAGTTTACGGCATTTTAAGGGTTTGGCGAATGATTCGCCGGTGATTCAGAGCTTGTCGGTTTTTTACCGTCGAAGAAGCGGACGAACTGGTCCGCAAGTGCCGCGGCATTCCTGAAATGTCAATAGTTGTAGTAAACAAATCAATGCAAAAAAAATTGTATTAATAACTATTTACAAAAGTGTGGATTTTATTATTAAATCTTGTGTTTAATATTATGTAAGTGAAACTAATATTACATTTTAATTTTAATAGGTAGGTTTTAAAAAATAAACAAGGGCAGAATACGTCCTAAACTCTTGTAAATATGGGTAAAAATCCTATTATGTAAAAGTTTGTCTATTCAAAATAAACACAAAAAAAACGTATTCATAAGTTTTACTTAGATATAAGTAGACAAGATAGTATTTAATGTATAAATGTTACTTTTGTAAATAGTTAAATATTAAAATACTTTTTGTATTGTTTTGTTTACAACCACTAAGCGCAGTTGCAGTCTGGACGGGGATTTTGAATAAAACTTGCCATTTCTGGTGCTAAACAAGGCGTGGATCGCGGCGTGGGGCGGTACGGCAAATTGTTGCAAGTTTAAACGCGGCTTTATAGAAACAAATCTTAACTCTTTGTTAAACCTTCAAACAGTGCGGACGTTGCGTTGCGTAGAAAATTACAGAATTTTTCCCGGCGTGGCGGTTATCGGAACTGTACGGGCGTTTTTTACCTTCGGGGATCGGATAAAGATTCACGCTAAATTGAAGGCATCTCTTTCTTCTGGAGCTAAGCGCTGTGAGCGAAGATTCTTATAAGCTGATGGTATTCTGTTTGGTAGTGAAGACGAGATATTTTTTAAATGGCGGGAAATAGATGGGCGTGCCATGAGAACTGTCAGTAGTGACAGCGAAGGTTATTAAGTAATACCAGTAGCAGTTCTTGGTTTGACAGCTCTCAATTTATGCATTGCACCGATTTATAGATTTTTTGTAATTTTTTGAAGCATAGTTCGGAAGCGGAAGAGCTGGCATATTTTTGCAAAATCGGCAGAAGGATGATAAAGATGAAAGTACCTATAACTTTACACAACAATATTATTAAGAATAAATCCAAGGTTAAAAAATATTTTTCGCTAAATTCCAACAAGATTTTATTTTTCCGGTTAATATTGCATGCGAGTAGGTATACAGGGTGTATTTTCCTGAAAATTTGCAAGCACCTACTTAACACCAAAACAATTTTTTGTAAGATAGAAGATGTTTTAATATTTTTACCAGTGGCGTCCATATGGGATAAATACTGGAAATTAAAAAAAACAAAAATATGGTAGGCCATTGCCTTTTCTTAATATTGAAATCATTTTTAAAATCCTTATTTATTTTGCATCAAATTTAACCTCCTGATTTTTTTCGTCTCATGTATCATTTTCGCATGAAAAAATCAAAATTAGGGTACCAGTCTACTAGTTTAGAATAATTTTGCTATACTAAAAATGCAAATAATACGGTACTTATTTTTTTACGTCAAAACGGTGCGTCCAACAAAGAAAGTTTAAAAGGTCTAATTTTTTGTAAAAAATTGTTATTTTAAAAACAATGTTTGAATTTTGAAAAAGCAATGGCGTACCATATATTTTAAAAAAATTCCAGTGTACATCCCGTACGGACGCAACTGGTAGAAATAATTTAAAAAATCTACATTAATAGAAGCCTTTTGTTGCTTAGTACGTGCATAATAAATTATATAAAAATATCTTAAAGAGTTTTAAAGTTATGTTAAAAACGATATTTTTTTAAAAACTTAAAATGTCTACCGTAGTTTAAAAGTTAAAATGTCTAGGATATATGTTCATATAAACTTTTCTTTCTAAAATGAGCCAAGGAATCAGCCCCTGTATTTTTAGCCATCAATTAAATTACACCCTGTATAATATTTTCTATTCAAATAGTCTTTTATCCGGCGCATTCGCCAGAGGAAAAATTGTTAGAACTTCTTCCGCATACATTAATAAATTGTTTTTAACAAAAACAACAAAACATACAGGAAAGTTATCCTACGCGAAGTCTTACTACAACAACCTAAAAAAATTAAGATAGTATTCTAAGTGAAACTTCATTCGAATCTCTGTATTTTGTATTTTAACAAACCAAGTGATAAAACCTGAAGTGAAACCAGTGGCGTCGCTACTTAAGCAGGGGCCTTGGGGAAAAATGAAGTAGGGTCCACAGCCCTCATAAAGGACGTTACTAGAATACCTACTCCGTTTCTAACCCTGTAAAATAAAACGGCGGATCATGCGTGAGGTATTTTTTTACTAGCAACTACTGTTGGTAAAATTGTCACTTGTCACGCCAATTTATTTTTTTAATATGGCCCAAAGTCGGTTTATATAGGGTCACGACATTCGGCCATATTGCTTTGACGTGTTTTGACGTCACATCTTCCATTTTTCGGCCATGTTGTTCAGTGCCGGAGATATACAGTTTTTTGTATTAGTAGAACAACCGTTTACACAACAGTTTTTAATTATTATTATTTAGTTGTAAATTCTTTTACTTTAAATAAAAACATTTGGAAATTCTAGACGCCACTGGATTGATCATCAGCTTTGATTTTACCCAGTCTTGCCAAATTTTCTCGTTCGTTCTCGGTAGTGATTAGACGTTGGAAGGGAGCTCATACCGGGCTCTCACGTGGAATCGTGCATGGAGGATGTAGAAGACGTTCTGGTGCTCCGAGGAAGATAGGAAACTCACTGCTAAATTGAAAAGGCATCTCTTTCCTGGAGCTAGGCGTTGTGAGTGAAGATTTATATAACCTGATGTTTTTCTGTTTGGCGTACTGCACGAGGTATTCTTCAATGGCGGAGACTGGAGGCGGGCCCTGCAGGTGACGTCAGTACTGAAAGAAACCGGTTATGCGCGATACCAGTAGCAGCTCTTGGGAAGATGGCCCCAATTTATGCATTTCATAGCTTTGTTATTGACATGTGCTAGGAACTTCTGGGAGCTACAAAGCTCGACTATCCAGAAGTTCCAACGACAAAATCCTGGAAAGCTTATAAGCGACATCGCTTACATGACCGGAAGGAAGAGAGCTGGCGATTCACTAGCATGAAAGCCATGAACAAGCAAGCAAGCAAGCGGATATCATTGGCCAGTTGCAGCACTGGAACGACGTTGCCAACAGAAGTATGTGACTGTTCCCAACATCGCGAAATAAAAGTCACTATAAAATTTTGCATACATAAACTGCCATTTTGAGAAACCAGTAGTTATTCTAGTTATTTTAAGGGCTGGGTGAAAAACGCATACAATATTCCAAATAATACTTCTTTCTTGGAATTCCATTGTCTTTATGTTTAGTCCGCTTACACATGAGACAAACGAACTTGCAACAATTCACCGCGCAACATTGCCCCACATAGCGTGGACGTGGACGTGGACGGAATTCACGTCGTTTCAAGAGCTTGGCGAATGATTCTACGGGGATTCAGAACTTGTCGGCATTTTGCATCAAAGGAGCGCGCTAATAGGTTGGTTAGTTTGGACGAATGTTTGGAGAATTGTTGCAAGTCTGGACGCAGCCAAACGCGTACGCGTCGCGCCTTTATGTGAAAGGTTACATATTACTGTCAATGCATCAGGCGTAGGGCTTTCGTACGCCTTATGTGTAATGGTAATAACTAAAACTACTCTTGAGAAACTGTGAACTATATACTATGCGTTATTACTTGGAAACGGTTGGATATAGATACCATCTAAAACGTCGTGAATCAGTTAAAAATAAAGTTAATTTAAAAACACCTTTAAAGAAAAATACAATGTTATTTTGCGTTTAAAATTTTTGAGCAGCAAAATAAAAATCTTCACCCATAAACACCAACATATTGCATTTTTTTTATTGTATTCTTTATGGTGCCCCTTTTGTGGTACCCTCCACAACATGATGTCCTAAGCAATTGCTTAATTTCCTTATAGGTTAATCCGGCACTGGTTGCTGTAAAATACAATAGAGAATTATTACAAGTTACCTTATTATGCAATAATGCACCCATATGAGAAAAGAACAATTTTGTTTTTTTTGTGTGTATTGTAAAACTGTTTAAACGTTTTTGCACTCAGGCAAGAAGACATGGAGTAAGTCAAATGTATGTCAGGGAGGACCTTTTTGCTCTTTAAAAAGTTTTTGACACATGGCACCCATATAATATTTCAAAACTCGCCGCGCCTGCAAGTGATAACTAAAACTACTTTAATATTATGCGTTGTTCACCGAAACTTGACCGATTTTTTACGGTTCCGCAACGGCTGTCAGATGTTTGGTATGTTGATACTAGGCTTTCTGAATACATTCTTGTTGTTAAAAGTCACAGTTGCTTCTTTAAACTTTATCTTTTTCCAATGATTTTCTTTATGAATAATTTTGGCCTCCGACCACTATATGTGGTAATGTTTTGTTCATCCACTCCTGCTCTCGACGTTTCACCTCGATTCATCGCTCTCTTCAGTGGTAGCAAATATTTCTATGGAATGGTCTAAGAAAGAGGCAATTAAAACTGCAATCCAATCGTTTGACGGAGGTATGGACAGGTAATGACGAAGAAATAATAGGTTTCCTAAAACATCTAAACAGCCATTAATCAGGTATAAACTTTACACTGGAGAAAGACCAAAACTCAAATCTACCTTACCTAGGCTTTTTAGTTAAAAGAGAAAATGGACAAACAGAACAAAAACAAAACCCGATTTACAGAAAACCGACTCATACTGGACAATACCTACACCAAAACTCGAACCACTTAAATGGAACTAAATAAGGGGTCATACGTACGTTATATAACCGCGTCGTAACCCTATGGAACACTAAAGAATCTCTACAGGATGAGATAACTAACTTAACTAAGGATGTTAAAAAAATGGATACAATGAAAGGTTATAATAAAGGAGACAATAAATAAATATAAAAACAGGATAAAAACCACCGACCTGAACAAGACTCAACAAGACCAAAAGTTCATGACTATTCTGTATGTTAAAGGAACTTCAGAAAAAATCCTCAGATTTTTCAACAAGTACAACATTGAAACGGTATTTAATTCACAGACCACTTTAAGGAGCATTCTTACAAAGACGAGACCGGACAACAACACATCAAATAACAACTGCATTGACCAGAGTGGCTTTCCAGTGACGCAAACAGAGCGCTCCCGAGTAGCTCAGGAGCATTTCGTTCTACTTTATGGCGTTCCAGTGACGGAAAGTGTTATGCACCTGAGCTACTCCGTTTTTCTTTCCCCTTGCCCCTCATGCACCAACCCCTCTTTTGGTATTTGTGCTTCAAAGGTGTTTTTATGGTTAAGGATGGATTTTTAAAATTATTTATTTAAAATGGAATTAGATATGAAAAAGAGATTATTATTATAAAGCCAAGAAAGGTTAAAAACAACGAAATTTTAAAATTTCTTAAAGTATCTATCTTTCCTTGTCTAAGGATGCGTTCCAGTGACTAACTTTTAGAGCAGTTCAAGAGCTTCAAGCCCTGGAGCGTGAAGCACAAAAATTTTCGTCACTGGAAAGCCACCCAGATTAATAGCTAGGGCAGCTTATTTTCTTTATATAAAATGTATTGCTTACCCCATACTTGGTTTAAATGCAGTTATTTAACATTTACCAATAAAAAAGATGGTCGTTTATTTTTTTAATGCATATAATAAAATAATATTCACCCTGTATAGCAATTTAAATCAATGTTTCAGATGAGATTAACGTACCCCATCATGCATGGCGCTATAGATCGCATCGCGTGGCACCCTAAAGGTGTGTGCGTGCAGCGTGTGTACCCTAAGTGCGTTCATTAAATGCCAGCGGTGTATTTGCTTATTAAAGCACCCCAAAGTAAGGTAGGACTACTATTCGTAGTGATAACGTCGACTCTGGAAACTAAAAATCCGAAATAGTTAATCTGCGCCAATTCAAATAAATACTTATATAAATTTACAAAAAAGGCTACTTTTCAAAACACACAATTAAAACAAATGCTGGGCAACCGAGCTAAAGGCCGGTGAGCTAACGCTCATGGAGAAAGAGATAGAGAGACATTTATGTTGTGTTTCTTAAATAATAAAATAATCCGAATAAAAACTATCCCATCACACATGAGACGTACGAACGCCAAATCCCGTACGCCTAAAAATCCGCGTCCAGATTTGCAACAATTCGGCACGCTGTTCCACGCCTCACACCCCGCTAAATAGCGCGGACGTTGGAGTGGACGAAAGTCACGTCAGTTCAACTGCTTGGCAAATGATTGGCCGATGATTCAAAGCTTGTTGGTTTTTTGGCGTCAAAGGTGCGCGCAAATAGGTTGGTTAGTTTGGACGAATGCAGGGCCGTATTAACCCTGTGAGGCGCCCTAGGCTACAAGTCCCAGAGCGCCTATTTTGCGTGAGAAAAATTTTTAAAGAGCAAAAAAAGTATTTACCTCCGTTGCGCCTATTTCCTTTTCAGGCGCCTTACTTCACCACCCAAAATGAAATTTGATGACCAAAAAACAAAAAAAAGACATTTCTCCTTTTCGCGCCTATTTCATTTATTTCAAAACACCTTATTCACACAGGAATTTCTTGTAATACCCACCCGACCTAAACTTTTTTTTAAACTCCTCTGTCTAGCGCCTATTACTCCCCTGTCTGGCGCCTATTTTTTCATGGCGCCCTAGGCTGTAGCCTAGTCAGCCTAATGGATAATACGGCACTGGACGAATGTTTGGCAAATTGTTGCAAGTCTGGACGCAGCTTGACAAACAATTTTGCATTGAAAGTAATGTAACCTAACGCGTACTGCACGTGAACAGTTACATTACTTTTAATGGATCAGGGCGTAGGGCGTTCGTATGTCTCACGTGTAAGAGGACTAAATTAACAAAACCAAGTTAAAGAAATAATTAAATGGGATAAACGGCTATTAAAAGTTTAGTACGGGAACGAAAGGATTTACTGTTGCTAATTCCAGACAAAAAAATAGTTTTTAAGAAATACTGATAGTAGAAGCTAAAAAAATTGAGAGATCAAATAAATCTGGAATCGGTGCAGATGACGTGTACATTTCAACCCTAAAATTATTTTATATTATGAAAACATTAATAAAAAGAAAAAAAAAAAAGAATGAAAATTTACTACAAAAATTTTTACGTCATATTTTTGAGGCTAACATACAGTTTATTCATGAACATAATAATGTATTTAATACCTATCGTTAGTTGTGTTTCTTTAAACTAAAAATTAAATCCATAGAAAATTTGCAAACCTCTGTTTTTATGCGATATTTTTTTCATTATGTTAATAAAAGTAAAAAACAACTTAAGGAGGGAGGATAATGAGGAGAGTTAACATGTTTGAGGACAAAAATTTTACTTGTGCTATTTGTGTTTTAAATAAGCAAGTCGGAAACAAGAAATGAATGTACTGTTTCTTAACTTGTTTTAGTACAAGTTCCGGTTTTTAAAAAATCGCCATTAAATGAAAGGGTAGCAATTATATTAGATTAGATTAGATTAGGAGGTGGAATGCATATCCTCTAACACTGCAACCTTCTCAGGTTTATTGTGTGTTTTCCGTCCATTGGTTAGAGCACGCTATCCAAGCTGGTCTTTTTAATTAGACTCCACATTGACCCAAAAGCCTAAACCTTCCTGGTAAATCTTGCCTCTTAAAGTTTTTCTTTACCCAGCCTTGCAAACCGCAGACGACAAAGGGCTTCACAGAAGCACCAAAGAAAATTAACCCAGCCTCTCTAGGAATAGCACCATACGTGTTCTGCAGTTTCTTCCTCCTCCTGGCAGAACCTACAAGCAATTACTTTTAATTTAAAAAAACTAGGTACGTAGCTGTGACTGCCTTTTTGGTAATATTTATATACGTGTAAACAAAATATTATTTGGCTTTTCTCCAGAATTAAAGTGTATTAAACATTTTAAGAAAACTAAAATTTTTATATACTATGAAGAACTATTCTGTCATTGTACAATATAATAAAAGTTAAGATTACGTTAAAAGAAATAAAATAATTAAATATTTAATAAAAAGTTACTTACCATCTCCCAGAAAACAAATAAATCATAAAATATTTATATACGTGGTTAATTATTGATTATGTGTTTTGTCTCTACACCCATATTCTTTTTGGGACGAGATTATTTAATCAAATAACTAAATTATTTTATAAATATATGTATTTCATATTTGCGACATAACATTTTTAACGCGATGTTCAATTATATGTATCTATTAATAGTTTTGAGTTGCACAGTAGGGTGGAGTGAAGAAGCCAATTTTTTTTTTGAATAAAAATTTTAATACCCTAAAAAAGTTGCCTACAACCCCACTTAGTATTTTGACAAAAGTTTGTTGAAATCGGTAAATATCTTCTGCGTCCACAAGCTCATTGTAATTTTTAACAATATTTAAAATGTTTAAGGTAACAGTACAAAAATAAAAGATTTTCTATTACCCTTATAACTACCTAAGATTACAAAATTGCTGCACAGACTAATGTAGTTGATATAAAAAATAATATTTTAATTCCGCCCCCTGCCGTCCTTCTATAGCGGCCTTAAATTTAACATAACTTTTTGAATAGGTTTGTATTTAATTTACTTAAATAAAAAGAAACGACCAAAACATATTTACCTTTAAAAACATGGTATACTATATAAAGACATTGCAAGTAAAAAATAATATATACCTGACTGACATTCCTGCCAATTAATTAATTCAAAATCTGTACCTAGTCCAGTGGCGTCTTAAGTCTTACAAAAGCCAGTATTTCTGACGAAAAACTGTAGGCCACTGATTTTTTTGCAATTTTTATATTTCATTTAAATTAAGTAAATAAAAATACAGCTTTTTTGTTACGTAATATTTTTACGTAGCTTGCTTAGTTTTTAAGTAAAAAAATAAATTTGGCCAAATTTTCATATTCCCTTTACAAAAGTTTTACCCTGTATCTTAAGAACGAAAAATTGGCAGATCCATATTTATATGTATAAACTTTTTTTATAAAATTGGCTTATAAATAAACCCTTAATTTTTTTACCCCAATAAGGAAACACCCAGTATACTTTATAGTAAACTCTTAATAAGTAAAATATAGAGATGGCTGCGTTGGCATGACAGAATGGGGAGTTAAAATTTAAAAATATTTTTCACCTATAATAAGTAACATTTGAGGTTACATTTTTTTTGTATTACATTACCCTAATTTTATTTTTAACTAAAAATTAATAATCTTGATAAAAATCAAATATTCAAAAAAAAAATCAAAGTAGCTGGGGCGGCAGAAAAACTTTTCAGATTTAAAAATCAAAAATATTAAAATACTTGACAATGGTACTAGCAACTTTTGCGCACTCTTTGAAATAACAATTTTAACTTTAATTTTTTCGCGCCACCCTATTGTTCAGCCCACGCCTATAAATAGTCTAATCTTTTTCCTCGGTTATTATTTGATCACTGGCAAACAAATATTTTATTTTAAGTGTGTACAACTCCTGCTTAAGTGTGAACTATCCAGATCACTGACTGTATCAATGTACAGGAGTCCCATTTTGGGTTGAAATAACGGATTATCTCAATTATTGTTAAAAATAGTACCTTGCGGTTTTCGCAAAACTAAGCTCCTTTTTTTTGTGAAACGAACGATGCCATAAACAAAGCCGTCATAAAACTCTTGGTTTCTGAGCTACAGGATGATTTAGGATTTTTTTCTTCATAAAAAAATGTCGCTTTTCTTGAATCAGCCTAATGTAAGAAGGTCTCTAAGAGATCTGCACAAAATGCTACCATAAATTCCTTGGACTACAATACAACGATCTAACGCAATTTGCCTTTGTCGAAAAGTTTATCGTTTGAGAAATGCATGGTGTAAAAGTTTTTATTTTATTTTACTTATTTTAAAGTACTTTTTTTATTATACGAATTTTTTCAAATAAAGTATTAAAATATTTTTCAGAGTGGGAAATCAAAATATGCTAATGTTTCTGTCGTAAAATGTAGAGGAAGCCACTTGCAATCCCTTGCTTAGGTTTAAAGTGTAATAACTTTTTTGCCTCGGTATATTTTAATTTTGATTAAAAAAATCCATATTTTTTACACAAAAAGGTATACTTGATAAATATCGCAATGAGCAACCGTTTTTCAAATATTTTAGATTAAACATTTTATTCCATTCCAAAGTTTGCCATTGCCGTGCACGCTGTATCTGTTAGGGTCCAAAAGGTCTGTACTAAATGTTTGGCCCAAATGCAATGATCTAATGCAATAAACCTTAGTCGAAAGATTGCTGGTTTGAAAGGTACAGAGTGTTAAATTATCCAATTTTTCGTTACTAGACCACCTTGTATCTCGCAACCCATCAACTTTTTAATAAAAGCTAATCGGGTTAAATCGTTGTATTTAAGGAAAGTGTAGTAAGTGTACATACTTTTAGAAAAATCCGGTAGGTCTAAATAAAGCGTAAAGAAATGCAAAGAATTTTTTTTGTGAAATAAAACGTTGAATCTAAAATATTTTAGAATCGGTTGCTTGTAGCGATATTTATCAAATATACCTCTTTTGTGCAAAAATACGGAAAAATAAAAATTATCTACTGAATTTATACTATACCCAGGCAAATAAGCTATGATAATTTGAACATAATCAAAAGTGTGCATGTGCACTTCTACTTGTAAAATATATTTTTCTACCAACTTTAGTAAATGAAATCAATATTATCTTACTATAAAAAAGATTTATCGTTACATTTTTAAAAATATTCTGTTTTACTAAATTTGGTAATTTCAATTTAATTTGGACCTATCTAGCGTTACCTATTTAATACCGTTTAGAAGCTACAACTAATATAATATTTTTTTATCAATTTGACAGTGACAAACGAAGAATAATCATAGTTACCTATGATATGGAGAACAAGGCTGTTACCAACGTAATTTAAGTGAAATAATTTGAAACTAACAACATGTTCTCTGTACCTTATAAATAATATTTATTTATTAATTTTCATAAAGACAGTACGAAATAAAATATTAATATACGATACACGTCCGTTGCACATTTAGTACCTCGGTTATATTCCAAACTCGGCTCCTGCGCCACGCGTCGCCCCTCGTCCGTAAACATCTCGTAATTGTACAAGTCACCTACCTGACTTTATAACGTAAAATACTATTTCCATATGGCATACATTTTAATTTATCTTGCATTAAAAATTTTAAAAAAACATGAATTTAAAGGCTATGATAATAACATATTTTGAGTTCTTTATTTCATTAAATTATTACTATAATTTAATAAAATAAAACAAAGAAGTTTGCTTTGTTTTTTAAAAATATACATAATTAAAAATATATGATACTATATCTAAGCAACTTCCTAATCCTTATACAACCACATAGGTCATTATAGGTTGGCTATAAAGGTTTAACTTATTATTTGGGAAGTGTGGCATGTTAATATTTATTACAAAAATGTATAGAAAAGTCCGAGGTTGAAAATTTGTAGAATTTAAATAAGAGCCTAATGTCAAAGAAGCCATGTTTTAAACTACCCAATGGGGTAATTAATATTTTTAATATTGCACGGATAGGTAACCCTTTACAGTAATCAAGGACTTTCCGATTGTAAAAGTAAAAATTTCGAATACGATGCATTTAAAGTAATAATTCCTAATAACCCCAATTTAAAAAAAAAATATTAAAGACTACTATGATTACCGGAAAACGGTCTATTAAACGGTAAGGTACTAAAACAGATTTATTAAAAAATTGAACAATATTACGAAAATTCAAACAAGAACAAAAAAGGAAAAATAACAATTTTGAAACAAGTCTTTCTTAGTTGCTTTCAAATAGGTTTTTCCAAAATGCTAACCTATTTACTGGAATAACACTTTGTAGATTTTTATTAATATTTTGTTTCTTCTCTTTGGATACTCCGCACGGTAAATTATGCTCTATTGGGGTTTTTATGCCACTCTTTTTAATTTTATTTTGAAACAAATCCATCTCATACGTTCTTTCAGTATCATTTCCTATTTTATATTCTAGCGAGTAAGATCCTCTTCTGGCAATAATTTGTGTAATATTTGATAAGTACGGACGTGGATCCATATTTTTTATTTTTATTTGTGAAGCAAAATCTTGCCATTTATAAAAATCGCAGGGTTCCATTTTTTTAATAAAGACTTTACCTGAATTAGACGCTTGAACTGCGGCAACGAAATCATCAAAATCGTATGTTTTTTCTGTCGTTTAAGTGGCAGTTCGACCTGGTAATGAAAACTGTCAGCCGCATAAAAGTATGTCCAGGTTCAAAATATTTTATTCTAATATCTTTCGCAGCTACCATATCGAAATTGACGATATAAATCAAAAAAGTAAATAGTGTCCAGTTCTTATTCTGTCTAGAGCAATTATCTACCCAAAGTGTAAAGTGCTCAATGTCTCTATTATCCAAAAAATGCATAAAATGTGTTTATAATTTGTTCTTTGGAACGGCCGGCAATTCCCTCATGCCACAAACAAGCAAAAGGCTTCTGTTTCTGACATTTTCCCAGCCGAACAGAAACTTTCATTAAATACACTTATTCTTTGCGTAAAAATAGCTTTTTTAAACATCTGCAATCTGGGTAACATTATGACTTTTTGAAGATCTACTGAAACTTGCAAAATATTTAAAGGATCACCTGCTTCCTGGGTATCGATTCGGTAAAGATTTCTAGAGGTTTCTGCCCGGTCAATATGACTTTTCCAGTGCGCACATATTTCACAATCGGTATCGGAATTTTCAACATTATGATTATTTTTATGCAACTTGTATTCTTCACACTCCTCACACTCTTCATGCCCCAGATTTGCAAAGAAAATATTTTTATTTTTTAAAACTTTCCGATAAACTTCATAGGAACATTTATTTTCTGAATAAGTTTTCAAATAATCATTGTGCATGCTTCCTATGGTTAATTCACTGGGTAAATATTTTCTTTTAGGGGCATGTTCCCGACGATAATGGGAAATAGTTGGCTGAAAACTTTCAATATGTGTATTAATGCTTTCCTCAGATATTTTTCTATTAGATGCCTTTCTTCCACGCTGATCTACTGGAGGTCGAAATAAAGCCATTAATGCCAATTCATTTTTTTTCAAGACCCTGTATAACCCAATCATTTTTCATATATTATCCCAAGGTTGTTAAAAAAATATTTTGCAAACGTTCTGTTTTTCGCCACTTACGTCTTTTAAGAAATATTGAAATGTATTTTTCTTTGGAATTAATCAGTTTGTCCCACCAATGTTCTGCTTTTTACCTCTGTCCTGGATAAACAATTTAGTACAAATGACTTTTGTTTCGCCCAATTCAACTCCCAGTATGTAGCATTAATTTCCTTTCCCCTTTCTTCACTAATTTTAGCTGTACACTTTTTTTTACATCTGTTATTTCCGCAGCAAGGTTTTATAGTGTGATTGGCTTTTTTTTCATTCTTCTTTTTGCCTTTCTTGATTTTAAACTTTCTGTAATTTTTCTCCGTATTCTTGGGTGTCCCTTCTTAGTATATTTAACTTCATCTATAAAAAAAAACGAAAGCTTAAGAGTCTTATGATTTATAATTTAAAAGTTCTTACCATCCGTGCTTGAGCTGTCCTCATTATTGCGTTTATTTTTTCGCTTTGTGTTTCCTCTTCGCTTATCATTTCCTGCTCCTCGGTTTGATGCTTTTCTTGAATCCATTTTTCCTCGTCGCTTTTACTTGATCCCCAATTTCCTTTTTTTCAACATCTAGATTTTGCCCACCTTTTTTTCTATTCCTATTCTTTTCGTCTGGAACTGTTTTTCTTTGGAATCTGCTAGATTGTTCGGATTTGCTATGAAAAATAAATAAACATTTCAATTAGCTACTAGTTATGAAACTACTATAAACCTTTTACCTGTACCAAAAGAGAAACTGGAATTTGGCAAAATAGTACTTTCCGGTTTGGGAAAACCATTTCCTTCAACAATAGTGTTTTCTAGAGAGTTAAATGTCGTTGTGACTTCTTTGTCAACAATATAGTAAAATTTGTTCTGATTACCATGAAATGTTATTTTAATATTATCTTCACTTGAAAGAAGAGAAAACTTTGGTCCAGTTTAATAAAACCTTCATTTTTGGTAATATCATTTAGTTGTAAAGAATTTGGACAAAACATTGCATCTTGCGACGATAACAGAACATCTTTGTTTATTATTATCTTTGAATTTGACTGTTTTATATGGGTTTCAAATAAATTTATTCCATCTTCTGTGTAAATAGGAAAAGAGTTATTTAATTTGTCAAACTCACAATCGTTCAAAATTGTTGAGTCATTTTCATTATTTAGGCTTTGTGTGATATTCGAAGGGTAAATACCATTATTCAGGGTAGTAAGTTCAGGAGAATCCTCATTTACGCCAAGATTTTGTGCCATTTCTAAAATAAGGTTTGCCCTTTTTGACATTTTGAAATGTTCCTAAAAATTTCAAAAGGTATTCACAATATTTTTTACAAAAAAACAAACATGGAAAAAAATTGGAGGCTTTTGGTTAATAAGCCCTTTTGAGGTCAAAAATATATACAAATATGTATTTTCTGGTGTTATTACATTCATTTCTTACACAAAATCTAACTAAAAATACAAAAACCCTTTAATTTTCTACTCCTTAATAACAACTGCAAAAAAATCTGAATTTACTTTAGCACGCTTTTTGTACAAATGTTAATTAACAATATCCATAAGTTTTGTGTAATTTACCTTCTACTACCTGCTCTTAAAAAACAAAACATCTAAAAAAACGAAACTTTATTTCACACAAAAATAAAACACTTCTCTCTTGTTTCGACAACGTTTACAAGTAATTAAATAGCGCGTCACGTTAATTAAGTCAAAACATGGCATATGCATATTTCTTAGTAAGAACCTGGCATCTACAAGCCGCGAAAAGTAGGTACTGGGTACCGAAATACCGAATTTTTGTCTAATCTCTACCTGTTGGTAGATGCGTTGGACTGTCTCCTTTTCATGCATTGTCTATGAACCTCTTGAACTGACTATACAGGGTGATTAAAAATCGATCACGAAACTTAAGGGGCGATTCTACTTAACAAAAATAGGGGTAGAGCTTCATATATTTTTTTATAAATAATAATAATAAAAATAGTATATATATATATATATATATTAAAAATAATAATAACTTTTAACACCCCGTAGTTCAAAAACTAAGACGTTTAGGACATATGTTTATAAAAAGTTTTTTCTTATTTTCCGTTTTAGAATCCCCGTTAAGTTTGTCGGTTGAGTTACTGGACACCCTGTATGTATGTAGGTAATTTAATTGAAATTGATGAAAACTTTGATGGCGCCCCCAGCTTTGCGATATCTGGCAAAATTAAAAAGTTATGATGTAAATAAATTTTAAGTTTTAGGTAAAGTGCCCTCTGGCTTACTTATTTAAAAAAGTACTTTTGTCTTAAAATTTTAGAATCTTCAAAGCTTGATTTGTGTGCCAAATATCAACTGGATTGGTGGAAAAATTAATGCAATATGGCGAAAAAACAAAAATAAAAATTGAACTTTGACTCGGTACCTCGAAAACGAATGACATTTTGAAAAAAGTTTATATTGAAGCTCTACCCTTATTTTGTCAAGTAGAATCACCCCCTTAAGTTTCGTGATCAATTTTTGAATCCCCCTGTAGTTAAAGTTATTTTTTTTTAATGAGACACCACAGTATCTGAATCACGAAATTCATAATTAGTAATCTACGGCCGCCATCTTGAAAATAAACAATATGTTGTGATATGTCATAAGATGGAGACTTAATTTAACATAAAACAAAAAAGGGGGTTATCTTTTTAAATAATTTTAAATTGTTTGTTTCCGTTATTACATTAAAAACTAAAATTAATAAATAATAAACCAATGTAATACATTTTTTATTTTTTAAATGGAAACCGTCTCTAGGTAAGCAGTTTTCAAAAAAATTTTGTTTTTTGGCGATTCAAACGATTAAAATTTATTTACGATTAAATTAAAAATAGAAATATAAATTAAAATACTGGATCATAAACACTTTAAAAAATAAACCGACTACCATAAAATTATTAAAATTTATTTTAAAGTTAAAAATAAATAAATATTAAAAACATGAAGTCGGGTAATAACATACGGTATTAAAGTATAAAAAGATTTTGCTTATTTATTTATTAACAATTAGTAGTTTAGCGCATATATTATTACTCGACTTTTTTAATTTCATTATTTTTAACTTTTTAGTAAGTTTTATTTATTTTTTAAAGTCGGTTTTTTTTTCGTATTTTAGTTTATTTTTGCTTTCTTATTTATTATTATTACTACCAAACAGGGAAACATACACTAAAAACACTACCAGTGCCTATTTTAAAGACTACAATAAAAAGCACAACGAGGTGTAATTTGATTGGTTTGAAACGTTACAGACGACCATGCAAAACTATCACATTGGGGTTGGTTAGTTCTGGTTTTTAAAATCTTTTTTTTAAATTTCCTAATTGAACGAATTAAAAAAAAAGACTTAACCAACCAGAACTAACCATGACCCCCCTCAATGTCAATCAAATAAATTACAGGTCTCTGTGCTTTTTACTGTAGTTTCTCTTTCAGTTCGGTGAAAAAAGTAAATTTTGTTAAAGGATGTAATAGCAATTTCTAAACTGCCCTCAAATTATTGTAATATTTGCTTAACGTTACACCAATAGGTGGCGCTAGTACAGCTTTGTCGCAAAAACAACGTACGGCAGAGAAATAACAATAGGTCTAGTACCTTTCTCTTTTGCTATTCTGCCTTAGTTTTTTTATGGGACCACTACGGAAGTGCACTCTTTTAAATTTAAAAAAATAAAATAAAATCGGTTTACCGACGCCTGAGTAGTTGCGTAGCATACACAAAAGAAGTCGGTTAACAAATTATTTAATTTTGGCAAATATGCCATAGATAGGAACGATGCATAATATTTTGCAGTTATCTATCAGTATGTGCAGGTACTTATTGGATTTGTTAACCCAAACAATATTAATGTACACTTTAAAAGTGTGTTGATATACGTATGACCTATTCAAAAATAGAACATGGGATGTACCTACTAACCATAAAATTTACCCTTGTTTACGTTTTACGGCCGACCACAAAAATTTACTGCTATTATATTTCGGAATCAGTATCAAACATCAGCCTTTACCCGAAAAAAAAGTGTGTCAGTGGAAGAATGTGAAATAGTGTTTTTTCCTGAATTATGGGTTTTAACGCCGTTATTGGGAATTTGTGGACCCGAATTGGCTATTTTTGGGGAAAATAGGGTTTGTAAATAAGTTTTGGAAAATACACGTGTTTTTCAAATAAGTCTTTTGCAAAATTAAAAGCTCTTTGTAAACAAGTTTATTTGGATAAATTAACATTTAACTGGTGACATCTAAATTTCCGTCACTATAGGTGACACACTCATTAGATTCCCTTTATGGTAATTCACATATTGTAAAATATTTTTAGTTTGTTATGTTTAAACAAAGGGTGTATATATTGTTTTAAACATTTATTATATAGAAAGATAAAAGTACATAGGTAATTAAATACATGAAATAGCCTAAGCTAAAAAACTTACATTATTATTTGGTCCTCCTAATTAATACTCTTTAGCCTAAAATACAGGTCGAATCATTATTTTGGGCATAAATGGATCTTTAACGGTTATACAAGTACAAGAAATAACACTACAATATTAACTCATAGCCCAAAGCTAAAAATAAAACTTGCAATACAAAAATATATTATTAATTAATTTACACATCTATATCGCTATTGCAACAAGCGAGGTAGCATTTTCTTTAACTCTGCAAGTAAATGAGCACTTTGCAGCTAAAGCAAAAAATGCTGTCTTTGATTTGCAAGTTTCTTTTTAAAACATCACTTTGGGAATGTCTCAAATACAATAGATAGTTCGCCTTAGATCTAATATAATTATAAAGTTTGTCACATTTAACTTTCTAATCATGCAATATTTAACTAACAGATCAGCTTAATATTTAATAATAGATAATGTACCAACATTACCATTTTACGTAGAGGACGTATACATGATAAAAAAATTGGTGCTAAATTTAACGGCAACTAGCCATAGGCATTAAAATAGGTTTTATTACAGACGTAGTTACACGGAGTAGTCACCACGTGACTCACCTGACTTAAAATTAGATAAACACTGGAAGCTTGCGCTTTTAAGCACCTACTACTTGACTATAGTCTAAAAAGGTACCATAAACGGTAGGTTTTATTTACTATTAGGATGGTAGATATGCGCCAGAACATAATTTGTGGAGTCTGACAGACTCCATGCTACCAGGTAAGGGTTAAAGAGTTTTTTGTGTCTTGATTATAATCAATGTGAAAATACGAATTAGTTAATACCTAAAAAACTTTTTATGATGGTAATGTCATAACAGTTATTTTTAACTGCGTGCGCATATTATTTACTTTGCGCACGCAATCTCACCGTTAGAAAATGCAATTGGTTGTAAGATCAACAACAATAAATAATAGTTTTACCAAAACACGCTTTAGTATGTAACCGGAACCAAATTAGGCCAATTTTCATTACAAAGAGTTTGTCACTTCAGAATAAAAAGCGTGGGGTGCATTTTACTATTTTTTCATAACTTTTGCTCCCATAGATATTTGCAACAGAATAATTATAACATTTAATATATTAAGACCCCACGCTTTTATTCTGAAGTGACAAACTTTTGTAATGAAAAATTATTTTCTCTAATTTTTAGTTCGGTTGCATATAAAAGCGTGTTTTTTTAGTTTTTTTAAACTATTATTTATTTTTCATTTTAGTTCGATATAATATCAATTAAGTTTTTAAAAATAAATGCTCCAGTTTATTCACTAAAATTCCTTCGCCATTTTGTCAAGAGACACAGAGGATCTGTAAAGGAATTTATTTATCCTGGCGGTCCTAATCAGATAACGGGATACCGTTTCTTTAAATTATTGCATTGTCATCGGTTCTTGATACGTGTGCAAAGTTTCAAAGAAATTAAATCGCTGGAAGTTGGTAAAAATTAGGCTTAAAGATTCCGTTACATAGATAGATAGATAGATAGATAGATAGATAGATAGATAGATAGATAGATAGATAGATAGATAGTTACAACCCAAGCTAATAAAAAAGCGTGTTAATAAACGTCAAAAACTAACAAATATTATTTTATATTTAATGCCGTTTCCAAGACTTTATGAAAAGAGTTAATTGCCCCTATGTTTATACAAAAATAAATAATTAGTTTCATATGTCTTTCATATATCGTTTTGTGTCAGTATAAGGTAAAAAAATTAATGCATTTTAATATAAATAATAATATACCAAGAGTAATTAAAAAAACTTTATTTCCTTTTAAAATGACACTTTTAAACGTATTTTTATTTTAACATTTTTTCTCAATGTTGAACTTTAATTTTCTACAAAAACACAAATCGTCCCTGGTCCAGTAATGAAATGAACTTTATGATAAGAACACTTTTAAAACCTGTTTAGGGGTTCCTTTGACGAGTCTACCACGAATATTAATTTGTATCGAACCACGAATTTTCATACTGCCATATATGGAAGCGGCGCTTTAACCCAGCCTGTCAATGTCAAATGTTTCGAGTGTCGGACTAAGCGAACACGTCACTTTTTTATCGGACAAGTTTACCACAATGTTTTACATACAATTTTTAAACATTGTGTAGGTAATTTAAAAGTTGTTGTTCCGAAAGTATATCGGGTGGTCCTTTGTATTCCTTGCGGAATTTTGCAGACACTTTCGCCAAGATCACACTTAGCATCTTCAGTGCAATCTAACTATTATTAGCTAAATATTAAATAATTATTAGGCTTTTTTACTATTAAAATTAACAAAAGCAATATTAGTCCCTGGGCCAGTAAAGAAATGGATTTCATGAGTTCCTCTCCCCTTCTCCATTCTCTTTGGGTTGTCTTTGACAAGTCTCGAACCACGAATTTTCATACTGCCATATATGGAAGCGGCGCTTTAACCCAGCCTATCAATGTCAAATATTTCGGGTTTCGGACTGGACGAACGCGTCCTTCTTTTGTCGGACAAGTTTATCACAATGTTTCACATACAATTTCTAAACATTGTGCCAAAAATTGTAAGGGTTACAGTTACATAGCCCGCCTAATCCGATGCTCGAAAACATGTGTGCTTTATGATTTTATGACTGTAGCCCTTACCATTTTTGGCCAGAACAACCAATTACAAATATTTTTTGATGTAAGAATGTGTGCGCAAAGTTTAACTGTGACTTTTAAATACATTTTGTCTCACAAAAATACGTCCGACCAACATTAGCAGCTAGGTAATAATGGTCCGGTGATGGCCTGGTGTGTAAAGCGCTGGGTCGTTGGGCGCACAATGGATGTGAGGTGGGTTCAAATCCTGCTGAGGCCAAATGCCTATTTATAAATTGGTCGGAAATTTAGTGGTTAGCTCAACTACAGACGGGCTGACGGCCAACAAAGGACCAGGGCGCCGAAACACACACTTTGCCGTGCCCTGCGCAACCGTAGACATGCGGACCCCACTCAGTTGGTAGGTTCGTTAGTCACCTTGGGCGGGGACGCGGTCTCCAGTTGTCACGCATAGGACCGTGATTTGGAACCCACGTTAAGCTGTAGGTCCAGTGTGGCTGACATCACCTAGACGTCAAAAGAAAGGGCGCACAATAGGCCGATCGGCTTCAGTGCATGAGTTATCCCGGCCCTATTCTAAGGTCTTCTAAGGTCTGGGTAATAATAAACTGGGTAAACTTTTGTACTTCAAAAACTATCAATGTTAATCAATTTGTGAGTGTGATTTACGCCCGCTCCTTTTTTCGTAAAAAAATATTAAATCTAAAGCCTGATAAGATAATCCTACCATAATGGATTATATTTTCCATCAAAGTTAGTTACACGCACATCACGAACTCATATTCCATCTTTTCTTCGTATCACCTTAATAACACGATTAATAGTCTCGATGCGTTCTTATAAATACCCCAAGTTAAACAAAAGGCAAAGAGTGTGTAACTATTAATCAAAATTGCCAACGGCCACACAGGGGAAACTGAACAGGGAGATTAGAACTTTTATTTCAGTTGCGGACAAAACAGCCGAAAAAGGAACTTTTCGATATATCCAAGTGTGTTATCACATAATTTGTAATTTAATTTTAATTTTATTTAAAATCATAGACAAAAAAAGCTATGGAACAAGAAAGGCAACAATGCTAACAACACTTGTTGCAATTTTCCTATTACAATTAAACAAAAAAACACAATAGAAAAACAACGGGTAATACTTCGGCACTACTTCTATTTTCTAGCTGTTACAATAAACAAATTATTTTTTTTCTTTAAATAACAACTATACGCTTATAGTCCAAGAGCCAAAGCTAAAAGTTTGTCAGCGCATGGCCCCAACATAGATAGAAGATATAGAAGACTATGAAGTTTGACTTATAGTGGCATAGTGGCTTTGGCAGGTAACAGAAACTAAAGGTTAATAAAATGAAACTTAACTTTTGTCCTTTTGTAATAGTTGAATTTTATATTTTGTCACTTGGGTACTTACAGTTTTGACAGTTCCAACCGCTTGGCAGACAAAAATTTTGGGGTGGCCCAATGGTCCGAGCAAGTCATATATTTCTGTTATTAAAAAGATATAACAAAAAGTCTTTATAAGATCTGTAGGGTTTTCAAATAGGCACGTCCTAAGAATATTTCGATGTATACAGAGTACAGAGTGTCCCAAAATGTTATTGTTATGAAGTTAGTTTTCTAAAAAATGTTTTTGCAAGACTCGGTATACATTAAAATATCTTTAGAAAGTGCCTGTTTGGACACACGCTCTTATACAGCGTGCCTACTTAAGTTTGCACCATATGGAAAGCTTTTTATTAATAACTTTACCCAAATAAGTTATATTTTATAAAAAGTTTTGCGTGATCCAAAACTTAAAATGCAATCATCCGATAATAATTCTTTGCAGTGGTATACGGGATATGTCAAAAAATATTAATTTTGCTCAAGAGGAAAGTACCCTTATTTTTCATAATATCGCAAATTTTTATAATAAAAAGATATTTAGAATTAAAAATACCGTTTAAATATACAAATTGGTTAATTTAAAAGATTTTTAAAACATTTTTTCTGCGATAACGAGCGTTTCTGTGACTTTGTGCTGTTTTGACAGTCCTTAAGCTTTCTTTACATATTATATTTCAAAGTAAATATGCACTAATGTACAAACTTAAACAAACCATAATCATATTTTCTTTATACAAATTTTCGATATTATAAAAAATAAGGATACTTTTCTCTTAACCAAAAGTTATATTTTTTGAGGTACTTTTATATTAATATCTGATGATTGCTTTTTAGGTTTTAGGCCATGCAGAACTTTTTATAAAAATATTTTTTTTCGTAAAATTTATAATGAACAAATTCCCATACGGTCCCAACTTAAGTAGACACGCTGTATAAGACTTGTTGTCATATCTTCTTAAATAACAAAAATAATAAATTTTATCGGACCATGGGGCAAGACAAAAATTTTGTCTGTCAAGGGGTCAAATTGTGTGCCAATTAAGGAAATATCTTCTAATAGGTACCCAAGTCACATATATTAAATTTAGTTTTTTAAAATAGCAAAATTTATTTTTTAAATAATTAACCAAACTTCATAGTCTTCCATTGCTTCTACCTATGTTAAGAGCATGCGCTGACAAACTTTTAGCTATTACAAAATGACGAAGGTCGGCCGCTTAAGGGTTTTTACTCTATTAATGATCTGGATGGATTGTTAATGGTTATAAATTGTTTAAAACGGGTTAGTGCGCTTCGGCACCAGTGATCCCTCGTCGTCACTGAAGGTCAACGTGCGTGTGCCAAAGGTACTAACCAAACGACAAATAAGCAGAATTCATCAACGCTTTTTACATTTTCCGTTCGAAGCACGATGACGGACGGTGAGCCGGTATCGTTGGTCATGGATTTTAAATACACATTTTTGTAAACGTACCGATTTGTTGACTGCGCGGGACCTTAAATATTCCAAAATGCTGATAACCACTGAAAATTTACATGTGCGTTATGTATAAATATGCCACTACTTAAGTTTTGTGGGTCCTAAAAAATCCTTAAAGACGTCTATTTTTTTTATAGAGAGACACATTTTCGTGTTAAAATTCACTTGCTTAGTGTTATTTTCGCCCCGCATCAAAAGAAACGTCAAAAAGTTCAAAGAGTGTCAAGATACACCTTATCTTAAAAGGTATTAATTTCTAGGAGCCACCTAATTTCCAAAAAATAATAGCAAGCAATTAATCTTAACCTCCTAACAAACATAAAAGTTCAAATCTATTATTATGCAAAAACTCCCTAATAATTAATTTAAACAATAGAAACTTCAAACGGTCAGTGCATTTTATGACCGGATTTCTAAATAAAAATGCAGGATGCCTCAAGCCAAGAAGAAGAAGAATAATGACCAATCAGAGACTAAGTACGCTAATTTGCACCGGGTTATTTTATCGGTAATTGATAGACGACCCAAAAATACTGGTAGGCTTATTAAAATTATTTTTATAAACGGAAACAAAAGGGTCTCTTTTCACCTCAAAAACTTTCTTGTGTAAGACGCTAGAATATAAAAGTAGTAAAGGCAGTACTTAACTGTGTTAATTTATTTTAAAAATTTGTGTCTATAGAGGTCAAATAGGTAGCTAATCTACAATATAAATAAATAATATTTTTATAGGAATTATATGTTTAAAAATGTATTTTAGTTTTACAAATTGTAAATTAACGAAGCCTTTTTTCTATTTTAGCCCTAGGTGAAATTTAAGAAAAATTTGGAGATGCCGATTAAAAACCCCTAAAATGGGTAGGAGATATCCGAAAAAAATCGAAAAATTAGATTTTTTTCCTGGTCTTATTTGTAATCGGATTTTAAAATAAATTACACTTTTGCATTGCCACTTTTTCTGTTTTATCCAATGGTAAAGTTTTATTTAAAATACAACGTTTTGTTTTTTGTAGGACCATCATTAACTTTTTTTTAAATACGGTTCTAAAAATCTAATATCATAATTTAAAAGCCGTTTTTAATACAAATTTGATGATGTATCACACATTAGGGTTTAATCTTAATAAGGACCTTTATTTTTAGAAGATTGAAAAAATAATTAACTCTGCATTTTAAATCAATAAATTACTTCAATAAACCAAGCAGAACTTAACAAAACCCCCTATCATCACTTACTTATATTTTTATATACATTAATAATTAAATGATTTTGATTATGGTTTAACCGTAATACAGCCCTTTTTTTAGAATTTGGTAAAAATATTAAACACTACATTTTAACCCAATACCTTACTTAGGTAAAAAAATTAATAACTTAGAAATGCACAAATAATAAATTACCAAATGATTTACTTATACAATAACAATGTTTAGCATGGAACTTGTTTTAGCTTTTTAGTCAGTTAATTCTAACAACAAGCTAAACATCTTTGATAATTCTAAGTTTTAATCTATTTAAAATATATTCAAAAAGCCTTAATTAAAAATAAATAATATAACTGATAGTATATTAGTAATTTTTTTACTTAACATTGATGGTATGATGGTATAATGAATAAGTTGCGCATATTCATGCAAAAGTTTTCTAAGTTGTTTTGCATTTGCGCAGATTAAGGATCTTACTAACATATCGTCAATGTTACGTAAAAATATCTGCTATTAACTTAATTATTTGTTTCAAGGCTCTTTTGATATTTTAGATAAATTAAAACTAAAAATTATTAAAGATGTTTAGCTTGTTGTTAGATTTACCTGACTAGAAAAAAGCTAAAACAAGTTCCGTATAAAATTGATATTGTACAAGTAAACCATTTTATTATTTGTACATTTTTTATTTATTAGATTTTTTTCACTAAACTAACGTCGTAGTTTAAAATGTAGTGTTTACTTTTTTACCGAATTCTGAAAAAATAGGTCCGTGGTATGGTTAAACCATAATGTGAATTCGAAATAAAATTGGCTTTAAAATTTTGATTTTTAGATATCAGGACCGTATTTAAAAAAATGTAAGTTAGTGATGCTAGGGGACTTTTGTTAAGTTCTGCTTGGTTTATTAAAGTAATTTAATAGTTTAAAATGCAGAGTTAATTATTTTTTTAAAATACCAAAAATACAGGCCCGTATAAAGATTAAACCTTAACGTGTGATATCATTAAATTTGTATTAAAATCGGCTTTTAAATTTTGATATAAGAATATCAGAATCGTATTTAAAAAAATTAAGTTATGATAGTCCAATGAAAACGAAACATCGTATTTTAAAAATACCATTTTTTTTTAATTTTAAAACCTTTTAAACAGCATATTATTAGGCACATAAAACATCGACTTTGTTTCTAATTACCCAACCTCGTATCTACTACCATTTCCAAGATGCCCATACTGGCCCTCCTTATCTTGGACACGCTGTATTTTCAAAAAATGTAAGAGATAGACATATCAAATGTGATATTTTCTTAAAGTTCATTAAAAGACCTATTTAATAGTGTTACATTAAATAGGGTGTATTACATAAAAATTTGGTCTACTATCAAATTTCTGAAGATGGCCATATTTCCTACTACTACTAAACTTCGATATATTTTATAAAGACTTTTTTTTGAGAATTTTGCAAGATCCTTTTAATTGCGGTAAAATATACAGGGTGTTCCATTTAAAAAATGATTATTTTGGGGTATACTCAAAAACACGATTATCAATTGTTTTTTAATCATTAAATCTACAGAGCGTTAAAAATGCTACTAGTTTGCAACTTTAAACTATTACGTATTTTGACTTATAACGAAGTTACCAATAACGGGCACTAATTTTGGATAACCCAGTATATCTGTTATCGTTATTAAGCAAAAGAACAAAAATCCTTACTATCTTGGTGTAAGGCATGCGAAACCGGTCTGAGAAGAGGGATAACATACAAAAAGCAGGATGCTTTACTTTTAATGATTTAAAAATATATATTTTGTATATTACACCAAGACAGTAAGGCATTTTTCCTTCTGTTTAATAACATACCTAGTCACTCTACTAAAATTTATGCTTGTATTTACTGAATGCAACTTCAGTAGGGCATCAACGGCAGGATTTAATATCCCACCGCTAGAAAACGATGTTTGTCCAATAAGTAGACACTTGATTTCTATATTATTTACCACAACTCTTACAGTCTCAATGATAATCTATGTAAGCGTTAACCTAGTTACATATTTTATAAAATTTAAATCTAATTTTACCGGTGACCGTGAGCCGAATCAATTTTTGGGTTAATGTATAAGCACAAACGGTTGCCCAAAAATGTTTCTAATATCTTATAATTTAAACACAAAATCTATATTTTATTGGCTTTTGAAATTAGGCTTGCAACGTTGGTAAAAAGACCTACATCGGCATAATTTTGAACTAGAATATGAGTCCATGACAACTCATAGTCAAGTTTTTCTTGCTGTTGTGGCAGTTAATATCGTGTTTTTAAATAATTTTTATAATTTATTGAATAAATGCAATAAAAAATACAAAAACAGTATACAATTTGTGCTAAGTGTTTTGGTAGTTGTCATAATAGATTCCGTAAAAAATTCTGTTATGAAGCAAAAAGTGCAAAGTCGGTTTTTTATGACTGCAGTTTAAGTGTAAATATTTAAGAACTTACGTTTTTCACTTTATATAAAATTGCGCGAAACGTCAACTCGTAACTATTTTTTGTTTTATTTGGGCTTGTAGACTGTGATGCCTTATATTTTGTCTAAAATTTATAATGCCTTGTTTTAAAAGTGCCTTTGCTTCTTGCCAAACCCAAAATCGTTTATTTCTGTAAATATGGTAAATATTTTGGGCACTTTTGGTCTATGCTGGGACACACTGTATATTAGGTAAGTAGCTATTTCTTGGTCACGCAATTTACTTTATTGTTGTAAATTAAGTAAATAAAAATACCCACCAATTACATTTAAAAATAAGTATTTATAAGGGAAACCAGCAAAATGATTCAATTTAAACTAATGTGAAGCACGTTGTTCAAATGCTAGTGCTAATGCTTATAAGTCTAATTAATTTATGTAATTATTGTTATTCTAATTTCTGTAACACCCATATTTAACCAAAGCGAAAATAAGCTTGTTTGCAGACTAAAAACATGAAAACCCTCTGGGAAATTGTATATCAGAGGTTTAATTATTTCCGGAAACTGGGTTTTCATTGAAAATAGGTATTACCAAATTAATAACTGTTGCTTTGCTCTTACCTATAAATGAATTTGTTTTGTATTAGAAGTTATACGCTGGAAAATTAACAATTACACCTAATAATTTGATAATTTGTTTTTATTGTAACGGAAAAAATATACCTTTTTATCTTTGTTGACAGGTACTAAAATGAGTCTTTTTATAAAAATATTTGTTTTCCTGGAAAAAAGTTAGTACTTTTTTCCAGATATATTTACACGTAAGTTACTAAGGGTACATATTTAATTGACGAATATTTTATCATACAAAACTTACACCTTCTTTATATTAAAAGAAAAATAAGACATTTTTAACTTAATAATATTTAAAATAATTACTAAACTACCACAATTAGGTCAAAAATTTGTATCATCAGTAACTCTTGATACTAACTAGTTATTTCTCCCAGTATAAAGTGCTCAAAGTATGGTTTAAAGCTTCAAATTTAACATTAATAATTTTCTGACTTTAATTCACAGGGTGTTTCCTTACTACCGTACGAAACTTAAGAGGGTGATTTCCTATGTCTTTTTATAAAAAAAACCCTTCATAAACATGTATCCGGACCATAAATAACCCACAGTTAGATCCGCAGTAGCAAGAAGCATTTTTCGGATTTTTACGACTCCGCGCAGTAAACAAATCGAGCGTTGACGAACATGCGCACTGGAAGAATACAACACCGGCACTCCGTGCCCTCCGTCTGCGTTCTGACCGCACGATACAAAGATTACAAGAAAATAGGATCAACAGCGATTCCAAATTGGTAGCATGACGTAGCAATGTGACTTTTGTGGCACAATATTTATATTTAGGTCCTAAAGAAGCTTAAAATGTTAGTAAATTTTGGTCAATTTTTAAATATAAGGAAGAATATAGATAAATATCTTTTTAGAATAATATTACTGTTAATCTAAGAACATAATATTTGATGCTAACTATCTTAAAATATTAATATGCGCATAAACGGTATTTACTTAATAAACCACTGTTTAAAGCACTTAAAAACAAATGTTCTTATACATAACTGGTTTTAAAGTCACAATACTGCCAAAAAGCAAGGTAAAACGGTAAACAAACTGTTAAAAACACGAAAACAAACGTATGGTTTTAACTTTGTTTACAAATTTAGTCACATTACTACTTCAGAGACGGTGACGGTCACGAGTAGATATGCTATGTGCGTACGAGCTCATTAGGGGTAGTTTTCCCATAAGAAATACATGGGAAAAATTTCAGGTTCGATCTGCAATTTTGGTGCCATCCCAAGGCCTAATATAAAATAGGGGATGATTTTAAACCACGTGATAGATAGGGGTAGCACCTGATGTCATCACCTAACCATATTCGGAACGACCTATAAAATTAAATAAAGTCTCGCCTGGACCGGGATTCGAACCCGTACCGCCTGCGTGAGAACCCAACGCCATACACCACTACGCGGGCGCTATCGACTAAAATCGTAATTTAACACTGATGATGAGTCATCGGAACTCGGTTTAATTTTTTTAAATATAGTATTACGTCATACCTATCGAATGGCAAAAACCGCATGGCGCCATTTTTAGCCATAAAGGCGTTACAGCTGTTTAAAAATAGTTGAGAGATATCAATTAGCGATTAGAACGGTAACCCTATAGTAAATCGGCCATTGTAGCCTTATTATTAAACTTAGAATAATGAAACTTGGACAAAGAATAGTTGCTAACTGCAATAATTTCAAGGTTATCAAACCTAACATGTTAGACACTACTCCCCCCGCACTTAAACCTTGGGCTTAAGCGTGGCGTGTAAGCGGGGGCTTAAGCGGAGGGCTTAAGCGGGGGACTTAAGCAGGGGGCTTAATCGGGGGCTTAAGCGGAGGGCTTAAGTGCAGGCGTAGAGCTTTGTAATTATTTATGGCAGTATTAACGTACTCCTTGCATTTTTACGCAAATAATATTTTCTGAACATACCCCTACTACAACCAATCAGAGAGGGAGAAATTTTATTTAGACTTAATTTTTAGAGAGCGGTTTAACCGACTAGATTTTACTAAACATACCCCTTGTAATTTCAAGGTGAAAGCATACAAAACGTCAATAATAACAAAGATAGCTGCGGTTAGATAATAAACGGTAAAAAACAGTGGTAACTAAATAAAATGCAGTGTTTGTAGTAAAGCATTTATTTTTAAATAAAAAATACATACATGGTTATGTATAGGTCGTTCCGAATATGGTTAGGTGATGACGTCAGGTGCTACCCCTATCTATAAAAACTACCCCGATCTATCACGTGGTTTAAAATCATCCCCTATTTTATATTAGGCCTTGGGATGGCACCAAAATTGCAGATCGAACCTGAAATTTTCCCCATGTATTTCTTATGGGAAAACTACCCCTAATCGAGCTCGTACGCACATAGCATATCTACTGTCACGTGATAAATGTCATGCGCAAGATACTACCTTTTGTATTTGCTGTATAATGTTCTGACTGTGACGCTCATTAGCTACCGTACTCCGAACGAGAAACCCAGAGAAGGCGTCGTAAATTCTTTCCGATAATACGGATGGCCTGTTTGGCGCCAGGCGCGTTCACCCTTGATTTGCTTGCGCACAAACCCGTTTTTTCGTTCATGAAATGTAACTTTTGTTTCGCGCAGGTAATAACATTGGCAATTCATCGAGATCAGTGATCCGGACTTGCCTAATTTCTGAGACGAACGTTTTTAAAAAAGTATTTTTTCTTAATGTTTTAAAAACGAATAAATCAATTTGGATAAAATTTGGTACATCTTTTTATTGTAATAAGGCACCTGTGGAGCTTTATATTGATTAAGATTATTATGTCTAGTGGCGTCTCAGTGGGCACGCCAATATTGTTAAGAAAAATTAAGCCACTGACGTATAATAAAGTTTTTATATTATTTTTTTCAATTGGGCATTAAAAAATGCATATTGTTAGTTTCTTGTATTTTCTTAAAAAAAGAAATTAAAACCACTTTTAGTGGTACTTATTTTTTTATTTTTTTTTACCATGTTGTCTATGGGTACTTTTAAAAGAAATTTAGTTGGCTTTAATTTTTTTTTCTTGAAAACGAAGCTAGATACAAAGGAAATATAGGGGACAAAATAAATTTATTTTTAATTATCTAATCGGGAAAAATATAATAACTTTGGAAAAATTCAGTAGCGTACTCTTTTCCTAATAATATTGGCTGTGGTGCCCACTAAGACGCCACTGGGCCCAATAATCTTATTTATGGTAAAGCTTTACAAGCGCCTTATTACATTAAATAGGTATGTCAGATTTAATTTTAATCCTTGTAATAAGATAAGATAAAGTACTCCATTTTAATACACTACATACAGTGACGGACTGGGAACCATTGGCCCATCGAGAAGAAGTTCATAATAGCCTCTTTAATACGGACTGTGTTTACATCTTAAAATATTTAGACATTTTTGAAATTTAAAAAATGGCAACATTTTAATTAAAAAGTTGAATATTTTATAAACAATTTATTATTTTTTAACCAAATTTTCTGGGCTTTAATAATGAATCATAAGACGAATTTTCATGCAAAATAGAAGGTAACTTTTTTTTAATCAAGTTTTTAATCATATGATACAATTTAAAAAAAAAAAATGGATAACATTTAACTGATCAGATCCCATATTAATTTAAAAAAAAAATAAATAAAACAAATATAGGTAAAGCAGTTTGTGTACAAGAATGATTATTTGTTGCACATGGAGTATATTTCCAACGTTTTTTTTAAGTAGTTTTTTTACCTTTCATTTTAAAATGGTTTTAAACTTGACATAAACTGACACCCTGTCAAAGTTTAAAAAATATATTTATCCAACACTTACATATAATATCTACATAATTGATCAGATTTTGAGGATATAAAGTGTACTATAAGTCACTAGTGAGCTAAAGTACCCTTTAGCTCACTAGTGAATTATAGACAATACAAAATTTTGTTGCTGGTGTTGACAATGACAAGTAACAAATAATGGATGACGTTTTCAAATTATTTTCGATATTAAAAACGATTTATACGAAAGTGTTGGATAAAATTTTGTATTAGACACGTGAGTTATTACATATAAGTCACTTAAGAAAATTACTCTCTCTCGCCCTTCGGGCTCGAGAGTTAAACTTTTCTTGCGTGACTTATATGTAATATAACTCACTTATCTAATAAATAACTATTTTCTATAATTTTGATAATATTACAATTAATAACCATACTGACGTTTTGAATATTGTAATAAAATTCGGTATCAAACTGTATCTCAGTTAATATCAACGTTTTTACTGAGGTACGTTTAGTTTAATCGCAATATTTTAACGTCCTTATTCTCTAGTTAAATTTTGGCCTATTACCCTGTATTTTTTATAATGTATAATTTTTTCATCTCATAATTTTATTACTTTCAACTTTTTGTCGGCTTTACGTTCGTAATTGGTCCCCAAAGCGTTGGCCCACCTGGATTTGCCCAGTTTCCCTTTGGCCCAGTCCGAAATTGATTACATAAAGTGTTAAAAAATACTTTATTTAATAATAGTATAGTTCGGCGCTTTGTTTTAGTGCCCACTAGAATTTATTTTAAGAAGAAAATAAAATGTTATTGTAAAGGTGACATGACGTAAGTTAAAAGATCAAGTTACCATAGATATCGCTATTACTTTTTTAGTCTATGTGTCACTAAACTGCAGTCAAAATATTAATAAATGCAGTGATAGGAAACTAAGTTATTTGTCTCATTTAAATTTGACTAAAGAATTTTACAACCTCTCCGGTCGACGTGAGTGTGTTTGGTGGGTACGAATAGGTAATTTTTAATTTTACTTCGGTAGCCTAAACGGGTTAAAAAAACTGAACAGTTTTTCCGTCACACACTCAGGTCTACCTGCGCAGAGTAAAACTGTAGAGGTGTACCGGTCAGGTCAACCTAAGTGTGCGAGCCTGGCATTACAAACATAACAATAGATTTTTTGTTAGGTTTAATACAGTGTTATAATTAACATTTCCATACCTTAAACTATTGAGGCTAACGTTGGTAATTTAAAGTAGTCCATTAACACAAACTCCTGACTAAATTTTCCTGCAAAGTTAAAATAAATTTTATCATATACAGGATTTACCTACAAACTTTCTTTTAGTTTCAAATTAATTAAATTAATTAAGCTAGCGTACTTTATTAAATTGCCACATTGCGATAAAAAAAAAACATATGCAGCAGTTTTTTAAAGCTTTTAGCAATTTAATTAAAATATGGTAATAAATTTTACGTTATAAATTTAATAATTAAAAAGAACTGTAATATTTACATATCGTCGGGGATAGTGCAAAACCAGGAATCTATCATAGGTAGAAACCTCTTATCTGGGTTTGATCAAATTTTACACGGAAAGGTTAAAACCTTTTAGAATCGTTATTTTAAAATTGGCCTATTTTTACTAATTATTTGAAGTAATAATCGACGTTTTTGTGTATTGTCGGTTCTGTCTGCCAATCAGAATCTTACATAGAATGCCCGCGAAATTAAATATAAGCTACATTAGTCGGATACGCGCATTATTCAATGCTAGTAACGCGGATCTCTGACGATTATAATTTTTTAATAGAAAAACGTAAAATGTAATGTAATGTAAATCTGGTACTAAAACAGGGCGATTAAAAAATCGATCAAGAGACTTATAGATATATTTTAGTGTTTTTTTTGTGATGAAAAACATTGACATTTTATCTCTATTTACAGGTTCTAAAATATGATTTTCTATAAAATAACTTTTTTCCCGGAAAAAAAAGAGAGTACCCTATTCCCGGATATACAGACACAAAATTAAAAGTAAATATTTAATGTTAGAATATTTCGATATATAAAAACCCACATTTTTTTATATTAAAAGTACAATTAGACATTTTATAACTTCATAATATTTAAAATATCCACTAAACATCCACCCCTATTTTAAAATTTTAATTTCAAATCCGTCAACGTGTGTTAATTTTTTTTAAACCTTACTATGAATGACCTAAATCATAGAAAAATTTTAAGCTTACAGCTCCAAGTTTTTGTTTTTATTATTTTTTAAAACTTTTAAAAATACACGGCTGATGTCTGCCTATCACTATACAAATTTCTAGCCCTACAGGTCTAACGTTACTCAAAGGGTTTACTAGCTCTGCAACTATAGTGTATTATACGGGGGAATATTTTTAGAATTAGGCTCTCGGTTTAATGTTTCCCTTCGCTTCGCGTCGGAACACAACACAACCTCGAACTTTAAAACTTTTTTCCTTGTATGATAATTAACTATTTTAATAAAAAAGACACACCAATTTTCTTTTATTCTCATAACGCGTAAAATCAATGTTTAAATACCTATTAAAAACCAACGAAATTATTACGGAAGGCATTACTCAATAGCAATTGTTTTTATTAGGATGCAAATTTTTTAAACGCTAAATCAAAGCTGTTAAATTTAAAAGGCCAAATAAATTAAAGCCAGGTTAATGCGGGTATAAAAATGGAAACCTTTTATGAAACATGGTTACAGGCGATTTTCTCGTTACCCATGTACTGATGAGTAAATATATTTAAATAGGAATGAAGTATAATTAAATATTGAACAAATGCAATGAGTAAAAATGATAAAATATTTTTTATTATACGTAAACTGCTTTGTAGTTATACCTATTTACCTACTTAAAGCCTACTTAAAAAAACAACATTAAAGCTTTACACAGTATAAACATATAAGTTTGTGTTCCATTACCCTTAGTTTTTGTAATACATATAATCAACATTTATTACAGAAAACTGATAAAAAACTGTTTGTAAATAAGGTTTTCTATTTGTTATCCTAAAAACCCTAATTAAATGTTCATTTTTTTGTTTTATAATTGGTCCTATTTAAAAAATGATCAAAGCGTCGGACAAATTTGACAAAGAATATATATCTATAAAAAAAAACAAAAAAAAGCTTACTAAAATCAACGATACTAAAAATAAAGAGAGCGTTATTTAAGACTAAATTTTTTTGTACCCTGAAAATCTAGTGGCACTCATAGTCCAAGAGCCCATAAGCGGAAGACCTTTGTTATTTTTTAAAGTTAAAAGTTTGCTAGTGCATGCTCCAAATATAGGTAGAAGCGATGGTAAACTAGAAGTTTGACTTATAAGGCATTTTTAACTATTGATCTTGAAACCCGTTTAGAAAAGGATCGGCCAGTCTCTATTCGTGTTCATAAATTGATCCTGCTGACCCAGGTGAAAGCCAGGGTTAGTCGGTTTACACAGAAGTGTTAAAATCAGCTGTTTAGTTTTTTTAGGTTTTAATGATTTATCTCGTGTTTATTACAAGTGAAAAACAAATTAAGAAAATAATTTAAAATTCATTAAATATTTACAGCTTAAATATTGTAAAAAGCTTTAAAAATAACTGCACGACTAAAAGCAAATTAATCAAATTCAAATTCAAAATCCTTTATTTCTTTAAACATGTATGTAGAGAAAACGTCAACAAAGCAAAAGGATTATGTTTGTTTTGACACGAAGCCGATGAATGACGGCCAAATGTATCATACGTGTTAAGAAAATAACTAAAACCCCATCTTAAAAAATAGCTGATTGGATCCACCCCAACCCATCGGATCAATATTTGAAAATGCCTATGGTGGCTTTGACAGATACCAGGTACCAGAGGTTAATAAATTAAAACTTAACTCTCGGTATTTTGTAAAAGCTGAATTTTATATGTCTAAAAATCACCAAGGGGGAAATTGGCTTCAGAAGCAAATAAGTCATATCAAACGTATTTTTATTAGCCAAGTGAATATAGAAAAAAATTAAAATTAATTAGTTTTATCTGCACACTAGACAATAGACGCCAAAAATTTGTTATATGTTATAATATTTAAAACTATACAGGTTGAGCTAAATAATATAACACATAGGCGAAAAGAGACAATCTAACTAAATGCCGGCATGTAAACATGCGTGACTAATACTGCTTGTTTGTTTATTACATTACTCGCCGATGTACCAAAACTGCTTGCTCATATAGTATACACTAGAAATCATTTCGTGAACGCGTCCCAAAGAACAATATGTAAAAACAAAGATTTTAAAAATATAATAATTTATCGAAATTAAATATTTTCTATTACTTATCACTAGCACTTTTTTATAATTTACTGGATTGTAGACAAATTATTTAAAAAAATTTTAAAATTTTTACGTAGAATTTTGCAAAAATTTATTGTCCGGACATTTATCCATCATTTAGTGAACGCACTTGTGATTACGCTTAAATAATATATGGTGACCGGTGACCGCAACTATTAGGTGCAAGGGCTCAGTAGTAAAGGAAAACCAAAATATAATTTGATGTTAGAGTGTTGTACACCTAATCAATTTTAATTATATGATATGATATTTACTTTTTAATTCGGTATGTACGAAGCGTACATCAATACATTATGATCCCGGGAATGCGTTTATTTGCTTAAAATAATATAAGAAAACGCCTTTAAACGTATCATATAGAAAAAATAACCTAAGTATTTTACACTTACCGTGGCAGACAGTTCTTATGATGGCCACTGTAAAAAAAAATCGCGCGTAAATTTGAATTCGTCATCTCAAGAACGCTCATTAAGGGAACATAATAATCCTAATATCGTAAATAAACCAATCCAACATTTTTATAAAAAAACATAAATTTTAAGAATTCAACTAAATAATAAAATCTGGTCGGTCTTGTAGTAAAGCTGTTGATGGTAAATACCCCCTTGATGGCATAGGAAGATGTGTTAAGAGGTCAGGTTGTCAATCTCGTGTAAATGGAAAAATGTATCTTTTTTTACCAAACTGTTTATAGATTATGTTGCCAAATAAAAGCAGTTTTTACAAAAGATTTAAAGAAGGCAAAAAATATTTTTAAAATAAATTTTAATTTATTTATTTCTTACAAATTTATTAAATTTATCCTTCCGGGAACTCGGGTCACTTTGGTAGTATAAAAATGTCGTTAAACAGATACATTTTTAGATATTCTGACTAAAAATCATAGTCTCATAAAAAAAATTATTCTAGAGCATGTAAAGCTTATTTAATTATTAATTTTGTCAACATTTTTGTATTTCTTAAATTGTACACATATATAAAGTAACTTTTCTTATTTTCCTGGTACATTATGGTTTTAAAAGATTTCGCATGCTTAACTAGTCAATTTTTAAAATTATTATTAAATTATATTGACCTGTTTTACAACCTTTATAAAAAAATTTATTTAGAATAATTTTTTAACATCTTATTAAATTTAGGAAAACGTTCCCGAAAAGACTGCTATTACCAGAAAAGTACCAAATTCTATCCTTGCTTATTTAGGCTACTTTTTAAATACAAGCTAATTTACAGTTTAAACTACTTATTATTATTCTAGCTTGCAATTTTTTTGTCCCAAAATTAATCCTGAAATTTCCCAACTTGACAATTTTGACCATAAGTTACTTGAGTACCTACCTATTACAAGATATAAGTATTTCCTGTCGTCAGATAGTTTTGACAGTTCCAATCCCGTGGCAGACATCCATTTTGGGGTGGTTCAATGGTCCAAGGAAGTCCAATATTTCTGTTATTTAACAAAATACAGAATATTAAAATATATTTTGACCCATTTTGATCCCGGATAACTTTAAAACAAATAATGATGTCAAAATGCTAGAAAGCAATAGATTTTTTAAAAGGTTTTTAGAATTTTCTCTTGGTTGTAATATTTTGTTTAAAACAAAATGTTCGATTTTTTGATATAGGGCAACTTTGTTATTTTAAATGGAACGCTATATTATATTTTTTGTTGTCCTAAAATTTAATCTTTTTCCTTCAAAAATATGTAACATAAGCTATGGTTATTTCTAAAAATAATGGAATTATTATTTTAAAAATGACTAGCATGAGAATTGGGATTATTATTAAATGAAAATTTGCTACATTCAAGGTTACAGAAAAAAACGGCAACAAAACAATACGCTATTTACAAGATGATAATTGCAGTGAGGCAAGATTAAGGTTTTTAAAACTTTTGGTCATATTGCGAAAAATGTATAGCTTTGTTCCTTTTTTTTGTAACCTTGTATTTAGCAAATTTTTATTGTCAAATAATAATCCCAATTGCCATGCAGTCAATTTTTTAAAGACTTACCAGAACTAATCATTTTGTTGTTGTATTAACGGAATGTCATAATTAAATGACGAGGATATGATAAAAATAGCATTTCGCTATCTTTATTTTTTTCTAAAGTTAGTCGCGATTAAAATAGGTTAAAATATAGTCGGAAACCATGTATAACAAAAAGTCTAATATAATGTTTGTGGGGTTTTCAATAAGACTTGTCCTAAAATATTTCAATATATACAGATTGCTAAAAAAGTTATCGCTGCGAAGTTAGTTTCTTTTTTTATTGTTTTTGGGGACACTCTGTGTACATCGAAATATTTTAAGGACATGCTTATTTAAAAACTTTACAACTTCTATACAAAACTTTTTGTCATATCTTGTTAAATAAAAGAAATATTGGACTTCCTGGAACCATTGGGCTACCCCAAAATGTATGTCTACGGCGAGGTTGGAACTGTCAAAACCGTCTAACGACTGAGAAAATATATTCTAAGAGTTACTCAAGTAATAGACTAAAGTTAAGTTGTATTAAGTTGAACTTTATAGTTTACCATCCTTTCTACCTATGTTAGGAGCATGCCCTGACAAACTTTTAACTTTTACAAAATAACGAAAGTCTGCCGCTCATGGGCTTTAACTCTATTAGTGATAAACATTGAGAATAAGGTTTCTTTTTTAAATGAAAAACATCTTAACAGTAATGTGTTAAAGTTAGGATAAACTGGGGCTAAATTAACAAAGATAGAGTAGTTAAGGTAACCACGCTACATATATCACTTTAATAAACTTTTTATTCCAATTTACTTAGTCCTCAGAACTTTAAAATGCTTCTTCTTCAACTCACGTTTCTAAAGTCAGTAGCCACCACAACATTTAAATTACTGCACTTATTATTTAAACCAATTCTTATTTCTTCACATAATTTACGAGGCGATGCTGAACATTTTTTTATTTATTGTCAATATTTCTTATTTAAACCAATTCTTATTTCTTTACATAATTAACTAGGCAATACTGAACATTTTTTTATTTATTGTCAATATTTTTTATTTAAACAAAAAAAAAAACCAATAAACTGATTTTCCTCTAAAAACTGCGCTTTTCACTGAAGAGTACGTAAAATTTTAAAAAGCTCTCCCAGTGTTAACTGGAAAAACGATCATCTTACAAACGAATTTAACTAATTTGATTTCACATCATCCAGCACCGTGTGTGTGTACAGAGCGGCGCCATTTCGTTGACATTGCAGGGCATAGCGAAAACTAAAAAGATAGAATGAATCTGATTGCGCTATTTCGATTTTAATTCTTGAAACAAATTCAATGGTAAAAGTAAATCATGACTAACTTAATACGCTTTAGAGATACAGATTGTTTTTTAAATTTTGTCAAATTGTCCAGGCACTTGTAACTAGCTTGATATTACAGATAGAAAAAAATTGTAAACAGAAAAGTTTTTTGCGTACCTATACATATGTTCTTTCCATTGACTTTTATTTTGAAGGTATAACACAAAGTTGTTTTTTTAATAGACCACTCTGTATATTTTATCACCAATAGAAAGGTCTTGTTATAAAAGCCTTAAAAAACAATACATTAATTATAATTTAATTTGTCATTATTTTGGAAATATAGCCATCGTCAGGAATTCCATAATATAATGCATTTTTTAAATAAAACGCGCTGTAAATTCCATTACCGTTAAAAAGACATTTTTAAGACCATTTAGAATTTTCCACATTTGAAATAATTTTTCTTTAACAGTTTCGGAAATATGAGCGTCCAAATCTTAACGCGTATATCTACTATGTTTTAGATTTATATGGTCATATTTCCATATCTATAGGAAATAAATAAATATGATATTTCGTTAAACTTTTTTGAAATATCTTTGCAACGTTAATATAATATACAGGGTGTCTCGTAATAAATCCTGATGATGACCACATTTCCGAAACTAATAAAAAATAAATATATCAAATGTGGTATTTCTTATAGCTTTTAATTGAACCTGATAATAAAATTTACAAGATATTTCATTAAAAAAAAACTCAATTCGTGTTATACCTTTAAAATAAAAGTCAATGAAAAAAACATAGATACGCCACTAAATCCTACGTAAAAATTCTTAAACTATTCTATTTACATTTTTTTTCTATCTCTAATATCAAGCAAGTAACAAGTGCCTAGCCAAATTGAAAAACACGCCGTATTGGCGAAACGAAGCAAATTTGCCACGACACCACGAGGAATCTTGGGCGACGCCTATTTTAGGGTACTGCGCATGCGTCAAATCTCTGACGTCATATTTAGGAATCTTGTGTGACGCATTATTTGGGGCGTGGTCAATCTGTCACCTGTCATATGTCAAAAATCACGTGACCTTTAAAATGGCGCCTATCAGCTGTCACCTGTCATATCTCACAAACCTGTGATTTTTCATAGTAGGGAAAGATAGGGAGTTCAACGCCCTCCGTCCTCCGGAGGAGCTTATTATCTTAAAATCTCTGACGTCAGCAATTATTTAGGAATCTTGCGCAACGCGTAATTTAGGGCGTGGTCCCTACTATCTGTCAAACTATAAATGTTATCTGTCAAATGTCAAATGTCATCTGTCACCTATCATATGTCAAAATCACGTGACTTAGAAAATGGCCGCCATGCGTAGGATACTTGCGCTAAGACCATAAATTGATTTGCGCAAACACGAAAATCCTAAGTCATGCCGTTCGGGCGCTATCGACTAAAATCGAGATTTAACCCTGATGACTCATCATTGGAGAGCGGTTTAAATTTTTTTAATATAGTATTACGTCATACCTATCGAATAGGATCTTGGACATGCCATTTAAATACATGTAAATTTTGTAGTCAAACATTGACAAAGAAGTAACCTATGGACAATTAAGTATATATTGGACAAAATCTCATAGCGTTTACATGGGAATTTTGTTAAATATAATGGACTAAGTCTGATATGGACAGGGAAATTTCGGCAAGAAAACAATATATTTAATTTAACGTACATTATTTATTTTACTAATTCTTAAATTACAAGAGACTAATAAGTTTTACAATTGATTCTCTTTGTAATTCAGCTTTTTTATTTAGTCCTAACTCTAACAGTTGCTTAATTAATCGTTGCTTTTCAATTTGTTTTTCTTTGTACATTTTTCTGATGGAAAGTCCTTTTTCTGTTTAGTAAAATTCTCTTCGTTTTTCATTAGCTTGTTGACTTTTTCTAACGCCTTCATCGCCTCTGGCACAACGGCAAGTGGATTTTTTATGAAGTTCATAGGGTGAAGTGTATTTTGAAATATCTGAAACTCCATTTGAAGCAATTATTGATATTTCATCTCGAACAGCGCCACATCGTTTTCCTCGTGAATGTAACCAATCTTCGTTAAAACATTTTCTAGAGTAATGAGCATGAGGAGTTCCTTGTAAACCATCAAGATCTTGACTTAGAGGTTTCTGACCATCTGCACATGCAATGTATCGTAGTACGCCGATTGCATGATCCAAACACAAAATTTTCTTAAATGTTGTTTTGGAATGAAGTCTTTTCCAAGTCTTTGTAGTCGTTTTTTCAATGCTAAGACTGTTTTTCCATTCGTAAAGTGAATTAAGGCATGAATATGCTCATGCGCGGTACTTCCATCATCAGCTACAAGATGACATCGACACAATGAATACCATTTTAGATCAGGCAAACCTATCATTAAACCAAAATCAACTTCGTTTAGTAGCAAATGATACCATTCTTGATTGCATTGCTCGTAATCCTCGGCAACTTTACTTGGAGACAAAGGATTTACTTCGTTGATGTTTAGGAGTGTGTAGAAATCTGTATTAGATACAACAGACATTTTAGGATAGATTTAATGATTTTTAAGCTAAGCACAATGTTTCACTTTGAATGTCTACGACAGACTGCCAAGTGTCTCTGGATTTATCTAATATATGTATTTACAATTATGACGCCTACGCAAAAGTCTAAACATGAACAGGTAATTAAATATGAACAGCAAAAAAAACAGGTGAACAGCTCCTGTATTTCCAAAATACAGCCCTGTATTTTAGAAAACGGTGCCGTATTTTAGAAAAACGGTGGTATAGACCTTCGAATGTCCTTATTATTAAGGATTTTAGAGTTGATGAGTATCATCTATTTTATTGTCTGGGTGTATTTTTAACCTCTAAAAACTGTTTAGGCCCTATTTACACTTAAATACCATAGTAATTAATAATTGTCAGTATTAATATTTATAAATTTATGAAAAATAAATTGTTTAAAAAAGAATGAGTTAAATCGATTCACTAGAAGCCGAGATATACGCTAAAAACTGTTAAGGCCCTGTTTGCACTCAAATAACATAATTATTAAAAATTTTAGTATTAATATTTGTAGATTTATAAAAATTAAATTATTAACAAAAAAGAACACCTAAAATCGGGTCTACTAGAAACCGAAATATACGTTAAAAACTGTTAAGGCCCTATTTACACTCAAATAACATATTAATTAAAAGTTTTAGTACTAATATTTATAGGCTTATTAAAAATAAATTGTTTAAAAAGAATGATTAGTTACCACTGTTTTTTACCGTTTATTATCTAACCGCAGCTATCTTTCTTATTATTGATGGATGCTTTAACCTTGAAATAACAAGGGGTATGTTTAGTAAAATCAAGTAGGTTAAACCGCTCTCTAAGTGGTTATGAGATGGCGTTACGTAAGATTACTAAATTTCCGGGGACTTGCGCGTTAGGTTTAACACACGTGCGTCGTTCGATAAGTGAGGTTCGTCTCTGTTACATCTTAAATAACGCGTTGCATAAGATTCCTAAATTTTTAAATGACAGGTTTGATGTTTGACAAGTTTAACCTTGAAATCATTGGCGAAACGTCGTCGACTATCCTTTTGCCAAGTTTCATTATTCTAAGTTTAATAATAAGGCAGCAATGATTAATTTTCTATCGGGTTACCGTTCTAATCGCTAATTGATATCTCCCAACTATTTTTAAACAGCTGTAACGCCTTTATGGCTAAAGATGACGTCATGCGGTTTTCGCTATTCGATAGGTATGACGTAATACTATATTTAAAAAATTTAAACCGCTCTCCCATGATGAGTCATCAGGGTTAAATTACGATTTTTGTCGATAGCGCCCGAACGGTACGACCTGAGATTTTCGCGTTTGCGCAAATCAATTTATGACCATCGCGCAAGTATCCTACGCATGGCGGCCATTTCCTAAGTCACGTGATTTTTGACATATGACAGGTGAACATTTGACAGATGACATTTATGGTTTGACAGATAGTAGAGACCACGCCCTAAACAACGCGTTGCGCAAGATTCCTAAATAATTGCTGACGTCAGAGAATTTGAGATAATAAGCTCCTCCGGAGGACGGAGGTCCGTGAACTGTCCTTCTTTTCCTACTATGAAAATCACAGGTTGGTGAGATATGACAGGTGACAGCTGACAGGCGCCATTTTTTAACGCATGCGTAAGACCCTACTATACGTCTCATACACGTAAGCAGACACCACGTGGTTCACGAAATATGACAGGTGTCAGCTGACAGACGCCATTTTCAAGGTCACGTGATTTTTGACATATGACAGGTGACAGATTGACCATGCCCCAAATAATGCGTCACACAAGATTCCTAAATATGACGTCAGAGATTTGACGCATGCGCAGTACCCTAAAATAAGCGTCGCCCAAGATTCTTCGTGGTGTCGTGACGTCAGGCGTCGGCGGTGTCTGTCTGTTTCAAGTGCCGCATAGTCTACATATCTCTTTTAGATATCGCTACACCCTGCAAGGGCAACGAATTTGATATCTGTGATCTAAAATTGTGCCATTGAGTTAAATAAATAAACTTTGACTGCGCCGCTAAAAAAAAACATCAAAATGTACACTTTCAGCACGAATCAACTTAACCCCACTTTCTCCTTTTAATAATCTCTTGGCACATTAGATATTAGGCTGTAAATCTGTTTGGCCTCTTTACAAAAAAAAAAAAATAAAGAAACCAGGTTATTTTTTACTACGCATTTATCTTGGTCATAATGAGAAAACTGTTAAAAATTACTAGCAGCGGAACTACAAAAACGATTTAACGAAATGACCTATTAATAATTTAAGTACCTAATACAATTTCTTTAGATTATTTCCAGTTTTACAGCAGAATTTTTAACCATCCGATTTAATAACTAAAAGAATAAAATGTCAGTCGGTAATGCTGTTTGCGCACGCAAGATAAAGCTGAAAAAGTCTATAAAAAAGGCAATTAGTGGCAACATTTTACAATATTTCATTATTAAAAAGAAACTGTTTTTTAATAAAACAAGTTTTATTTTAACTTATACACTAATTAAATAAAAGAAATGAGAAACAAAAAATTGGAGCTTAATAAATCCATTTGTTTATCCTCCAATTTAAAGAAATAAAGTCGTTGAAATATAACCAGTGGCGACGCTAGTGGCCTCTAAAATATGTTGTGCCTCTCCTAAAATAAGAAATTGGTGCCTGAAAAAAAAACCGATTATAAAGTCTTTTAACAAAATGTATTCTGTGTTGTTGTACTGAACTAAAGGATTTTCTTTTGGTTATCATGTGTAAACAAAAACATGATTTTTTTGTAACATGTTGTCTTTGTTGCATACCAAGAGTTTTTTTCACTGTAAGATAACCATTTTTGTAGATAAATCTTTTTGGTACCTCTAAGAAGTATTGGCTTCCCTATACCAGTATGCTGGCGTCTCCACTAAATATAACCAAAAAAAGTTCGAGGATTCCATAAAAAAATACATCATGTGAAATTTTTCATACTTTTTATAATTTATTTAAATGGTAAAGTTGTGTTTAGTTGCTAATTTTTAATTGTTTTAAATGAATATATATCTTGATAAATATTAATTTTTCGAAAAATGTAAAGAGTCGTTTTCGATGAAAATTAGTTAAGAATTTAAAGAAAATTTTATTTTTTGTTAATGTGGCATTTTTTTTAACTTTTTTAAAGATCTTTTAAAAAGTGGTTATTTAAATTCCAGTGAACATGACTTTTTGACTACTTTAATATCTATCAACTCAGTACTGTGTAAAATACATTTTAAAATATCATTTGACAGTTACAAGTTCCTATCAGTTGCTGTGGTATTAAACATATTTTTTTATATACTATGTTTAGGGATGGACTTAACCATAATAAATTATTATTTCGAATATTTCTAAAAAAAATTTTTATAAAAATTTTTGCTTCTTCAAAAAATCGCAAAAACATTGCGAGTTGGAAAAATATATTTTGAAACTACTTGATTAAATAACAATAAAAATTAATAAGATAAGTTTATGACTTTTTTTATCGCTAATAATTACTTAGAAAAATAGCTGAACTAAAATTTATAGGTTTTTATTTATAAATAATTTATTTTATTTTTTATAAGCAAATATTATAATGGTAAATTAAAATTTATGTATGTAGTATTTAAAAAGGTAACAATTTCTAACAACTCTAATCACAAACCTTGGTTCACTAAAACATGTGACAAAGCTAGAATTTTAAAATTCAGGCTCACAAGAAGTTTCTACAGGATCCTGGTCCAGAAAATTGACAGACCAGCATTGAAGCAAGAAACCACTACCACCAAACAATCTCAGAAGCCAAAGACTCCTTTGATAACCACCATAAAAAACAAAATACTTTCTTGCTCAAATGGCAGCAAATCCTTCTGGTCCTTTGCCAAAAACATCAGTAGAAATTTTTGTACCAGTTTTTTCCACCATTAACTTTGGAAGAACCCTTCATCCACCTGTCAATCATCCAGTTCCAACTATTCCCACAGTTCCGCACAAAAAACCCAATATTATTTTTAAGGTAAAACACATTAGGCGTATCCTTTCTTCTCTTAACACCAAAAATCGTCTGGGCTAGATAAAATACCAGCAATCGTTTAAAAAAAAATGTGCTCCTGAACTTGCACCTATTTTAACCAGGCTCTTTCAAATTTGCTATGACACGGGTATTTTTCCAGACAGCTGGAGCACGTGTCCAGCCTATTCCCAAGAAAGGATCTAAATCTCTTCCATCCAACTATAGACCCATTTCACTCCTCTCAATGCTTTGTAAAGTAATGGAGAAATCCATTAACTCGCAAATTCTTAGGTATTTAGAAAAAACATAAAATTTTACATGACAGGCAATACGGATTTCGTCACAAGAGATCTACAGCAGATCTTCTTTCCTTCGTTTCACACAACTGGAACAAGTATCTTGAGTTTCTAGGTGAGTCCCAGATCGTTGCTCTTGATATATCTAAAGCTTTCGACCAAGTCTGGCATGACGCACTTCTTAATAAACTTCCCTCCTACGGTCTTCCAACTAAACTCTGCTCTTGGCTCTCCAGTTATCTTTCTAATCGACGTATATCAGTCATTGTTGATGGCCACTCTTCAAGCTTTCACGAAATTAATGCTGGAGTGCCTCAGGGTTCAGTACTGGCACCAACTTTGTTTCTTCTTCACATCAACGACCTTCTTTCTTCCACAACCAATCCCATTCATAGTTATACTGACGATAGTACCCTTCACTCCACACTCTATTTTCAGGTTTCCAAACCAATCCCTCAACCCGACTTGGAAAGCAAACGCAGGGCGATGCAGATATCTCTTTCACAGGATCTCAATTTGATATTGGATTGGGGCGCCAAAAATCTCGTTCAATTTAATGCATCCAAAATACAATCATGTTCCTTGTCGCGAAAAAATCATCAAACACTCACCCTTTGCTTATGAGTGGCCAGGTTTTGCAAAGCGGGGACACATTTAACCTTGTGGGCGTCACATTTGAGAATAACCTTAACTGGCATAAACACATTGTATCTATAGCCACCGCGGCTTCAAAAAGCTTGGATTTCTTTTCCGAGCCAAAAAAGTATTTTCTCCTTCCAATTTATACACCTTGTATGTATCCCAAAATTCGACCTCTCTCTGGAATATTGTTCTCATGTCTGGGGAATGGCATCCCTACAATCCCTCAGCATTCTTGATGCCATTCAAAGAGAAGGGCTGTTCGTTTTATTAATGATCCTTTACTTACTTAAAGACTTCCTTCTCTTGCCCATCGTCGAGCTGTGGGAGATCTATCGCTCCTCTATACGATGCTTTTACGGCTTCTGCTCCGACGAATTATCCAGTATATTCCCTTCTCTTGCAGCTCCCAACAGAGAAACTCGTGGTGCCGCGCGTATGCATCCTATACGGTCCAATTGGACGGGCCTCGAATTTCCCATTTCGTTCGTTCTTTTATCCCTAGAGTTTCTAGACTGTGGAACCTACTGCCAGCGGAGGTCTTTGCTTCCCCCCAAATCTTCAAGTTTTTAAGTCCCGTGTTAACAAGCTCTCTTATCCTGCTTAAGACACCCTTCGTGGATTGTACAAAGATAAAAAAAATATTTACAAAAGGTTGAAATTTTGACTACTTGTTTACGCTAATTAAATAATAAATTAGAACATATTAATAACCATGAATTTTTATTTGTCAAAATAATATTTTCATAACTTTAAATTTTCCTGTTCTATATACAAGCTACAGCAAAAAAACTTTTTTCACTGAAATATAAAACACATTTTAGTTTTACAGGTATAGGTAGGTCCATCCGTGGACACACTGTAGGTATAAGTATAATATAAGCCAATTTATTATGAATCAAAACATGCTTATAAAACTTTTACCTAAAATCCAAATAAACCTCGGTCTTTCAAAAAATATATATTCTAAGATTATTTGACTAAAGTATACACAAAATAGGGGTAAATTTGCATGAAGAAACCAACATTAGACTCATAAATTTTAAACGACCTTTTTCTCGTATAAATATTAACAAACGAAAAGAAATAGCAAAAAATCTTCTGAAAACTAAGAATAAAAATATTGAGTCATTCTTCAAAAAATACTTGTATATTTTATCATTTTCTACTACTTATTTTTTTATTATATTGTACAGGGTGGCACCTTTTCGTTGACCTTGCAGGGTACAGCAAAAACTAAAAGAGATAGAACAAATCTGATACCCAATTCGGTTATATTTTCATAATAAACTTTTGACACCGGACTCGTATTCTCGGACCGTTTTAAACTCCCCGGTAATGCGTTGACATTTGCCTAGTGTTACCTCCACCTATTAATTTTTGGCGTAAAACGCTATTGTCGCCTGTGTATTGTTATTCTGGACCGCTAAATCCGAATTTTAAATCAGTTTAGGCCGTACACCCTCCAATTTTGAATAAATTGCCAAAAACGGTAGGAATTGCACTATTTTTTACGTTTTTTGCAATCAACTCAAAATTGGAACCCTTGAAATGACTTAAAATTCGAATTCAGAGGGTCAAAAAACATACCTGTAGATAAGTCGAGTCCGGTACACAACAAACTTTTTGTGTGCCGATGTTATTTTATACTCTGTATAACAAAGAAGGGACGGTAGTATTTTGGGTAGCAAACCCTTAGCTAAAAAAGGTACTTCTGTTTGATATAGATAAATTGAAACGTTTTTGACAAAAACAAGTTTTTTTAGTAAGGACATCTAAAAATATTAGACTATTCTGTTGAAAATGGTACTAAAAACGTATCAAAAAGTTTAGACACTAAAAATAAGTTAAATAATTAAAAAGGGACCCATAATCTTTAATAATTAAAACTGGAGAATGCATAAAATAAGAGGGAGCTTATGTCAAGCCGTAATTATATAAAACCTTATTTAAGCAAAAAATGTATTTCTCCAAAATTCTTTCTTTTATTGATATCGGACAGGAGTTACTTTTTTAATATTATTGTACATTTAACACATTATTACACATATTATACATTTAAGTTGTTATAAAATTTAATCTCCACCTGTTGGTATTCTACACGCGTTAGACGACTTTTCTATGCATCAAGAGAACCTTTCGGCTTAGCTGAAGCTGTATATAAAAAGTCATTACACAAAATTTTCTGTAACAAGATAATTTAGAGAAGTAATAAATTACATTAAGCCCAGAAAAGACCCAAATAAAGTAAAAGTACGTTTTACTAACCATTTTTAGAAAGTTATGGTAATTGGCAAATAAACTTTAAATCTGAATACGTACAGGTCTCGAAATGTTTCATTATAATTGAGTTTAAACCTTGCGCGCTTTTGCAATTTAAAACAAAGCTTAAACAAAAGAGAAACAAACAATATTTACTAGTTTTATTTTATTCCTAAAAGTGCTTCCTCTTGTTGTTTAATTTATAGGTGGCATTATGCACTTCTTTTGAGGTGAATGTAGAAAGGTATCAACTTGCTTTTAACATATTTTAGCTTTTTAGGCGTAACGAACATAATTAAAACTTTTACTAAAGCCTTTTTACCAAATTATAACCCCTTTGTTTTTCTTAAAAGCAAAAGGGTCTGGTTTATTATTAATGTTTTTTAAATTACAATGGGTACTATGTGATAAAGAATTGGGATTTTAATCCTGCAATGCATCTTGGGAAATGTGTCAAGCGGTCGCCCTACCACGAGTGCGTCAGACACACTACCGGCAAATAAAGTTGTTTATGCGAACTCCTCCAGATTAATAGCAAATATTTTTTAACAATATATGAAGGTTGTGATACACAATAAGTATTCCCATGATTATTGTTTTTTTAATAACGAATATTATTAAATAATAGTCAATTCTTAATATAATAAACTGAAGATGAACGAGTTTTATACTATAAAAACTTTCTTTTAGCAACTTTTAGGTGATCAACTTATTTCACCTTAGCGTTTATTTACGTATTAACAGGCTAATAGAAAGTATACATATACTTTGGTCATCAATGTTCTTCATTTAAGTTACTATAAACACATTGTTACGCCGGCTACCGACGACATGCCAAGGCTTGGCAAATGTTCGTTCGTTCAAACGTTCCCGCATCCCAACGTTGGCTTTGCTTTGCCATATGTTTTGTATACACACGATCCGGGAACGTTTGAGCGTACGGACATTTGCCAATGCCTTGTGCATGTCGTCTGTAGCCGGCTTTAATATAATGCTATAATAAAATAATTTTGTGTTGAAAATAATAACATTGTAAGATTCTAAATAATAATGACACACGACAACAAAATGAAAACATAACTGGTCTTGTTCAGTGTTGGCAAGTGTATTTTTAGATCTAACTTAAATTATAATTGTCCTTGATCTAACTAAAAAAAAACCCTTTGTTACTTGATATTACTTGAATATTTTCTACCAAGGATAAACTATAGGTGGGGCGTGATGGTTAGTTAAATCTTTTAATTTCTTAATTAAATCTGATACTAATACACACTTTATAAAATGGGACAAAAAGGCCTGTTTTCAGATTTTGTAAGAAAACTACGTAATATTGTCAAAATTGAACATACATTTTTAATAAAATGATTAATAATATAGATTTTTATTATCGAAATGTACTTATACAAAAGATTTTTTATTTTATAGTGTTGCACTATACTAAAAACTTTGGAATTGAAATTCTCGAAAATGCCAAATTCGTAAATGTAAATTTGTATTGATGATAAAAAATTTTTAGTTTAAAAGAAAATTTATTTCTATTCCATTTAAAAAAATTACCAAAGAAGAAAAATTTCAACCATATAAAAACTCATTTGTTACAAGAATTAAGTGAAGACGATTTTGATCGCAGAATTCAGTTTTGCGAAATCAATATGAATAAATTGATTGAAAATGTCAACTTTGTCAACCACATTTTATTTTCTGATAAATCAACGTTTTGTCTAAATGGGCACGTAAATCGACACACCTGTAGATTTTGGTCAGACGAAAACCCACATTGTATGGAAGAAGTAAATACCCAACAACCACAAAAAACTAATGTTTGATGTGGCATGATTAATGGAAACGTCCCTATTTTATACATGGAAATTTAAACTCCGAATGGTATTTATTACTTTTACAAGAAAATATTGTTCCACAGCTCAGACGATTATTCTCGAACCATAATAATCCCAATTTACCGGCTGTGGTTTTTACAAGATGAGGCTCCACCACATTTTGGACGGATGGTGAGGGAATATCTAGAGGAAACTTTTTCTGGTAAATGGATTGGGCGCCAGAGGTGCAATTGAATGGCCTGCTAGGTCTTTTGATATGACCCTCTTGACTTTTTCCTTTGGGGCCATATTAAAAATTTAGTGTACAAAAATAGGGCCACAAAATATTAAAAATTTGCAACACAGAATAATGTATAAAATTTCCATTATTGCTCTTACTATCCTTTTAGATTCGCTATAAAATTTTGTTAAACGAATTCATTACTGCCAGGAGGTAAACGGTGGACACTTTGAGCACTTGAGCACCTTATAAAATAGGCTTTCAAATTTTTGTTTACTAAAACTTAGTTGTCTTTTTTAATATTGTTATTAGATTTATTTAAAAACGATATTTAAAACTCGATATCTCGGAAACGTTTAAGATTGGGTATGAAGTGTGCTTAACATTTTTTTTAGAATTTTGTAAATAATTAAAATATTAAATGATCCTGTATACTTAGTTTATGTGCAGTGTAAAATATTTCCAAAAACCCTAAAAGTTTTGTATTTACCATTCTTCGCTAGCTCTCTTACTTTAGCAAATAATCGACCGTTTCCATACATAAAAGTGGCATAGTGATTTTTATCTTTAAACCGACGATATTTTAATTTTGCCTAAGCTTCCAAGAAAAAACAGTACAATGTTCTTCCAAACTACAAAACCTACTTCACAATCTCATTTCTAATATCCCTTAAAACATGTTTTACCTTTTTAAAGGGGAAGGGGTAATTAGCCCCTTTACCCCCTTATCTACGCCAGAAATCTCCCAGTCGTCTGATTTCTTTTATGTAATGTATTCCCTATTTTTTAGGGTTTATAAAAAAAAATATACATGATGTCCCTAAAAGGTGCGGAAAAAAGTTACCAAACATTTCTAAGGGTAATATACAGGGTGATTCAGAAGTCTGAAAAAGCTCATTTACTCATTATCTATAAAACTTTTTAATTTCCTTTTTGTAGGTTTATGACCAGGCACTAACTTAACATTTCAAAAATATTTTTTGTATACACGGCTGCTCACAGCGTGACGGTATAAAGTTATATTTTTTAAATGCATCACCCTATAGTTTATGTTTTTACCAAATTTCTTTTACATTTCAACACTTTTTGTTACAGGTTATATAGGGTTAAATCCTCAAATTTAAGAAATATTCTAGTTTCTTTTCGAAAACTAAAAAAATCAGGACATTTTCCATAACGCTACCGTTGTTCATAATTTCCGAGTTTTTTAAAGTGGTCCCGGCAGGCAGTTAACTCATATTTGTACATTTTATTATTAAAATGTAATTTGATCATACAGATGTCAAGAAAACACAGGTTAAACTTAAAAAAATGACACCTCCAAAACTTTCCTATTTTAAATGAAACGCCTTCTTTTATCGTTGGTTCAGGCCTTTTAACACCTTTACATTTTCTTAAGGTTGCCCTTTACCTAGGTCAAGTAGTTTTTTCAACATTTTTAGCTTCCTCTTTTTTTCAAAAAATATTAGTTTTAAATTGGATACCCGGCACTGTTTTATAATTTCTTTGGGCCTTTTATTATTTATATATACTTTTAGGGTTGCCCTATACCTAACTCACGTAGTTTCTGCAATAGTTTTTGTTTATTATTAGTTTTAAAGCTTAATTAGGGTATCCGTATAAAATCATCCTATGGTTAACTTTACATTATCAATAAAGCAGAAAAACCTGTTTAGCACATGTTGACTTTTATTTGGTATGATATACCATACACCCCTACCATAGTTTACGTAAAACTAATATTTTCTTAAAGAAAAAAGAAAATTAAAGATATTGCAGGAACTACTTGACTTAGGTTAAGGACAACATTAAGGAAATGTATAGGGATTAAACGGCCTGAACTAATAATAAAAGGAAAATACAGGGTCTTTCATTTAAAATAAGAAAATTTTAAAAGTGTTAATTTTTCTAAGTTTACCATTGTTTCCTTGACACTCTGTTTAATAAAAATATACTCTATCTATTAATAAAATGTACAAATATGATGTATTAAATAATTTCCCACCCAGGTAACTTCAAACAATTTCGAAATTGGGAAAATGGTAGCGTTATGGAAAATGTCATAAAATCTCTATTTTTTAAAAGAAACTTTAATATTTACTAAATTGGAAGAATTAACAATATATAACCTATAACCAAAAAAGCGTTCGTGAGCAACCATGTGTACATCAAAATATTTTTAAAAGGTGAAGTTTATGCCTGGCTATATATCTTTGAAAAAAAATACAAAAGTTTTACGGACAACACGGAAATTAGACTTCTGACTTACCCTGTATAATGATTTAACACAGCTTACCTTAGTTCAAATATAGGTGATTTAGTTTTTATATATTTTTTTTTAATTAATAGGTGTATTGTCACAATATTTTTTGAAGGGGATATTTCAAGGTAAACAATTAAAATGTGCTCTGTTATTTATTGTTAAGTTTAAAGGGCGCCACCTGTGGTATTTTACAGCCCTTTAAAATAAAATAACTTTTTACTAACTTAACGCGGCCATTAGTTATTCCCTCTTAATAATAACCTTTTAAAGCAAAAGCAAACAAATGTTAAAAAGTTATTAATAAAAGCAAAATATATTTCGCTAAAATAAAGATTTAAAACGCTTTAAAGAAAAGAAAGCACATTTTTTGAGAAGATCCCCAAAGCCCTATAAACCACTTTTAAAGGGTAATTTAAAAATCAGATGCGAAAATGTGAGAACGGTATCACCAGGTAAAGGCATTCATTCTACATAATAACGTTTTTTAACTGTCACCGCACTAAAAAAACAATTTATTTTTTATGCTGGGATTTTGAATATACCTACTTTTTCTAAGATATATTTATAAAAGTTCTGAATTTATGACTTATTTAATTATTACGAGTTACAAAACATCTATTAGGAAATATTATAACTAAATCCAGTTTCTACCAAAATAAATAACAATATTTAACTATTTCTTTTGCTTTATAATACATTCCTAGGCAAAAAAAAACCGGACAAACAAAATTTTATTTAAATTCAAACTTTAATAACTTTTTAGTTTTTTGACCAATTCTAAATACCATTTTATTCAGTCATCAACGTTACTATTTAAATTGGTTTGCAAAATGTTTTATAGGATTAGGTATTACAAAGGGAAGAACCAAATGTTGCATTTTGATTTAAATTTTAGGGAAATAATTTTTAAGTCACAATTCCTTATTAGTGTATTAGATTGTAAAGCCTTATCTTTTTACCATTATTTTTCTTTATATTAGTATCTTCATTAAAAAGAAAGTAATATTAACTAAATAAAATGTTTAAAAAAACATCCTAATTTAATAATTATAATGGTCGTATATACGGAAAACTTCATATTTGAAAGGTCATATTTCCGAAACAAATAAGGATAAGAATATTAAATTTATTTTTATTAAAAGTCTTTATAAGATGTTTTTAGCAGTAATATAATATACAGGGAATTTTTTTAATCATACTTTTTTTGAACCCCTTATATCTTAAGAGACAACAAAAATCTGATTACTGTTTTGAAAACAACGCAACCAACGTAACAAACAAATATTTTATTTATTTTTATTATAAAAATAAAAATTTTAAGGGAGTTGTAAAATTCTAACATGACTATCACCCAATACACAAATTTTATTTGCTTCTTTAAAAATTGTGTTTCCTTTTAGAACAAAATATTGATATTAATACAAAAAAATAGAAAGAAAAAATGGGGTTTTAAAATCCAATATACTGGTAAAAAATTGTGATGGTATATTATTCCACAGGGTGTTTAAAAATTTAAGTCAAAATGCAACATTTGGTTTTTTTCTGTGTAACACCTAATCCTATAAAAGTTTTCTGCAATCCCCATTTGTTTTGGTCGCCCTAACGCAATATTAAATTAAGATCGGTAAAAAAGTTGTTAATATGAAGAAAAAACAGAATTGCCTAAATACCAAATAAGGTTTAGGTATAAAAGTGTTTAGCTTATGGCCAATTTTAAATTCTCTTAACAAATTTAATAAGCTGTAAAAGCTATTACTATTTAAGCTCTCTTAGAGCAACTATAAAATCCGAAGGGTCCGCCTTAAGAATGTTTTTACAAAACCACTTTTTAAGTCTCTATGTTTTTAAAAATGGTGCTGCAGCTGTTGTTTATTGAGGAGGGCCTCATGCCAGCCCGAGTTATTAACTTTGTATGTATAAAGTGTAACGAACTAGAATTCACATAGAAACTTAACTTGTTACAGTTGTGTTATACAAAGAAAATAAAATTTGTTGTACATATTAATTGTATTACCACCAACTTAATATCTGGAATAATATAATTTCAGTTTAACTCAACACCCACAATTAATTTGCTTCATAAGTTATTTTTGGTCAAAGTACCCCTAAATACAATTTAAAAAGAACTTTAAATAGCCTTGTAAAGTGGCGGTTTTTATGACATTTACATTTAAGCGCTATTCTTCCTTTCTGACAATAACCCTCGCTAATTAATACAATAATTTACCAAAGTTTGGTTTAAATTAATTTATGCTTAGCTTTATTTAAATAAGTTTAACCAGAGGAAAATTACATTCCTTAAGAAACATCTATCTGAGTAGATGTTTCTCAGAGCAGCGTATATTTAGTACATATATCTACTCGTAATTTGCTTGAATAAAGAGAAAAGCTTTTCAATAATGGAAAACCGGTAAAAACTTTTTGTTTCTCCTTTGTTAGCGCTGCCTTTTTAGAATGTAAAAGCGCGGAAAATTTAAAACTCAATTACCCTGAAAACGTTTAAAAGTATTGTTTATTCCAATTTAATGTTGATGGAAAGTTAGATGTTTTACTTTACCTTAAAAATATATGTAAAGAAAAGTTGTTAAGTTAGAGTTTAATTGTAAATTTTATTATTTTCAAGAATATTCTGGTACAATGTTAATACAGCAATATTAAACAATTGTCTAGTCGATATAAGAAAAATAATAATAATTTTAAAAAGAACTTACAATATTTAATACACTCCTAGACAAAAAAAAATCCGGACAAACAAAATTTACATCAAATTTTATCTTAATTAACTTTTGGTTTGTCGACAGATTTTAATTACCTTTTGATTTAATTTTAAATCCTTTAATCAAGATTATTATTTAATATGGGAATTGCAAAGAGTTTTATACAATTAGATCTGATACAGGGGGAGCCAAATCTTGCATTTTGACATACATTTTCGAACACCTTGTGGAATAATTTAACGTCACAATTTTTTACCGGTGTAATGAATTTGAAAGTATCATCTTTTTCTTACATTTTCTGTTTTTTAGTTAAATCAGTATCTCTATTCTAAAAGAAAATACAAATTTTTAAATAAGACCATGAAATTTTTTGTATTGGGTGTCAAACTACTTCTCTTAAAATTTTTGATAATAAAAAAATAATTAAAAATATTGGTTTTTTAAGTTTGTTTTTTAGTTTTTAAATCAGTATTCAGATTTTTGTTTTTTTTGAGATATATGGGGTAACCAAAATAACAAAAAACCACCCTGTTTATTATATCACCAGTAAAAATCCTTTTAAAAACCTTTAAAAATTACTATATTTATCATAGTTACCTTTATTAGCTTCAAAAATATGACCAACCAAATCCTAAGTTTTCCCAATAGGTTCGCAATATAAGGTATGCTACGACTAGAGGATATAATTCCGAAATTCAAAGCCCGGGATTCCGGGAACCATCCTCTTTTACAGTCCCGAAATCTTCTGTATTAAATTCCTTAAATCTCTACTTTTTTAGTACAATTTTGGGTAAAGCAATGCAATTTATGATTTGCATAAAGTTAAAACTATAGTTTGGCCACTATATTTTGACAATACCTAGAAAGTAACTTCGGTTACTGTAGTTTTAAACCAATAAAATACATTTTTGATTGTGGTAACTAGGGTTACTACCTTTTAAACCAATTAAATACATTTTTGTTCAGGTGTTTTTCTTAATTTATAGTGAACAGAGTTTAGACTCAAATTTTACAAATAATTTTTGGAAGCAAATGCAAAAAATTCCGATTAGTTCTGTCCTAAAAATTCCGAACTTTTATGCTTCATTGACTTGACTAATTATTAGCGATACGAAATGACCATACCAAGATATGGTTTTTATTTTTTTACGCAAAAACCGTCCATCAAATAAAAAAGTCAAGAGAGCAAATTTGTTCCAAACTAAACGGGAATTTTAAAAAGCTTGTCTGTGCCCAGTCCCAGAATCCCGGGATTGGAAAAAGCGCTCGGGATTATATCTCCTTATTACGACCATCATAATATGTTAATTAAATTGCACAGTTGTCTTTAAAATGTGTTTTCTTTTGGAATATAAAAACTGATATAAACAAAAAAATGAAATGATAGCAAAAGATAAGGCATTAACATCCAATACACTGGTACGAAATTTTGAAGTTAAATTATTCTACAGGGTGTTCTGAAATTTGGGGAAAATGCAACATTTTACTTTTCCCTGTATAACACCTAATACTATAGAACTTTTTGCAATCCCCATAATAAATAATAATCTTAATAAAAGAAGCTACAAATAAACCAAAAGTCATTAAAATCTCTTTAAAAACCAGAAGGTATTTAAGATTAAATTTGAACAAAATTTTGTTTGTCCCTTCATTTTCCTAACAGCAGGGTAAAATTTTTGGAATACGCCAAAACTTGAGTATAAGAAATTAAAAAAATATATTATAAGGCTGGATTATTGAGACGACTTTAAATACGAATTTGACAGTTAAAAGTTGTTACGCCTTCTTAATTTTGAGTCATTTGTAATATTGCATCTAGGTGACACTAATCATTTATTCGAAAAGTGTGTCTAAAAAGGTTGCATTAGAAAGATTTTAAAATGTGACATTCTTATTGAGAATTATCTAAAAAATCCAAAAATATTAAAATATACAGAGTGTTCTATTTAAAAATGTAAAATTAGAGCCATTTTCGGTTAAACCGAAAGTTGCTGGAAAGGTAAAAAATTTGCAAAAACTTTCCTCTTTTTATACCATTTACCCATACTAAGTCTTATTTTGATATGTTTTAGACTTTAGGTGTTATGACTTGTCTAATAAATTTGTTCACACCCGGTATAGGAACCCAACACCATTAGCAAACACAAAACTGCTTTGACGTATTTAATCTTTATGACTGACCCATTCTATTTCCTTATTCCCAAAAGCCTAGTAACTCTAGCATTAGTGTTAATTATATCTAAATTAATTTAAATTAATTAAACCTAAACTTTCTGTTAACGTAAACGTATACACAAAGTATACAATTTCAAGCCCTAATTTGGGCAAGTTATAGGTATAAATATCTTCTGAGGTTATTCTAAATTTCACCGAAGCGTTAAGAATAGGTTTGGTAAATCTTGTTCAGACAAAAGTTTCCCATTGTTGTGTCAGTTATATTTAGGAAATAAACCCTTTATTTAATTACGTGTACTATTTTTTTGCCAAGCTATTCAAGAATAGTGGTTTAACAATGTTACAAAAGGTACAAGTCCCCTAAAAATATAGTTGATGGCCTAGACGATCCGAAATGCAAAAAATTACAATGGTTATTACCAAAAAAAAAACTGAGAAAAAATAGCTATCCAGCTTTTTCCTTAAATCTACAAAAATATAAATGATTCTTTAAATATTACAAAAGTTTCTGAAATAGTAGGATATTTTAGTAAAAACAATTTTGCTTTCCGGAATTGTAACTCCAAAATTTATAATTTTTATTTAACTTTGAAAATCGGCTATCGCGCGGCGTTTTCGGCATGCGCGATCCGCCACTGTAGTGAGCATAGATTTTAAATAATGTTTTTATGCCATTTTTTTCTACGACCGTATATGAATTTTCAAAATTATCAATTTATAAGTGTTTTATTTATTTAAACTTATTAATTTAAATTTTTGCAGCACAGCTATTATATTGCAACAAAAAACATAGTCTCTTTATTTTTTAAAAGACGATTATCCTCTTCACAACTATGCCGTATGATTTAATTTTAGAAAATGATTTGTACTTACTTTTTTGTAGAAATAATACTAAAACAGTAAAAATTCCTTTTCAATCTCTTAGTTATCCAAATAGTCTAAGATTCAAATAAAAGGCGACCTTTACCCATCTGTTTACCGGATAAAAACTGTTTTATACTAAAGATAGTATTTAAACAAAGTTATCGTCATAGGGTTGCTTAAAAAAATAGGTCAAGGCTATGACCAATTAAAAAAAAGTAAGTTTTAAAATTTTTAAGTGACCCTGTATAATGTTATTTTATATTTTTTTATTGTACTTAACAGTTCTAATATATTAGCTCCTTTTTTTTATTCGATTTTATAAATAAAATTGTGCTAAATTTTTAATTTTTGATTTTTTTTGTTGCATTCTGTATTATTTAAAAATATATATTTTAATAATGACCATACGCACTTATTTAAAAATATAGAGATTGCATTATACAAGGTGTGTCAAAAATTTTGAGATTATTTTTTTAATTAAATATGGCCTTGACCGAATTTTTAAGGCAACCCTGTGCCGATACCTTTGTTTAAATATTATCTTTAATATAAAAAGTTTTTATCCGGTAAACAGATGAGTGAAGGTCGCCTCCCATTTGGATCTCGTACAACAATTTAGTATTACTAATAATTTTAGATAATTTATTTTAAATTTATTCGCCAACTTCAATAGTGACACATGAACTAAAAGAAATAATGACGAAATCAAAGGTAACTTGACCGTTTGGTTCAGTTGATGTCGCGTTTACTGTTACATTGCATAAATTGATATTCATTAGTGAATTCACGTAGTCGCCCTAGTGCGCACTAAGCTCGAACTCTAGCAGTGCACTGCAAATTTTCTTATTAACGCAGAAGAGTTCTTTTGTCGAGCAATAAATGTGCGTGTTCAATGAATTTACCCGCACCCTGATCCGATCAGTTTTCGTCTTCACGGTGCAGGGCCCTATTCCACTTTTCATAAGCGCAGTTTTGTATGCGTTTTATTAATGTTTTTAAATTTTCTGTAGGCTCTTATGAAAACAAAAAGTCTTCTTTCGTGCATAGCCACCTTTACAAATTGACGGACAACACCGCATTAAAATATGACAGATCTGTCAATGTCAAGCGTATTTTTTATCTTATGCAAACTCATAAATAGTAAAATTTAATATCCAATTTTGATTTTATTACTAAAGTTAAAACTCCTTTAAAAGAATCCACCGATCTTTGCGGTGTAAACCAATAATTTAATGGTGTAAACTAGGCTATTCAAAAAGTCAGTATGTCACTAACCCACAATACACCAAAGTTGGGCATTCAGGATTAAGGTTAGACTAGACAATATATGTAAAACAATTAAAAATTAAATTTACTTGGTAAATTAGTACTTCTACTTTTAAAATCACCTAAATATCTGATCTGGATGGCCATATTTCCGAAACACAATAAAGTTAGATGTATATAATCTGGTATTTTCTTAAAGATAAAGAAAAAGTCCATATTTTGTTTACACTCTGCATATTTTACTTTTATAAAAAAAAATATTAAAAGAGCTTTAAGAAAAATACATTTAACTTACTTTTGGAAATATGGACATTCAAAGCAGAATTAGGGTAATTTTTAAAGTACCGCCATTTTGTAGTAGGTGTATATATTGACTTTATATTCGAGGTTATTCTAAATTTCACCGAAGCGTTAAGAATAGGTTTGGTAAATCTTGTTCAGACAAAAGTTTCCCATTGTTGTGTCAGTTATATTTAGGAAATAAACCCTTTATTTAATTACGTGTACTATTTTTTTGCCAAGCTATTCAAGAATAGTGGTTTAACAATGTTACAAAAGGTACAAGTCCCCTAAAAATATAGTTGATGGCCTAGACGATCCGAAATGCAAAAAATTACAATGGTTATTACCAAAAAAAAAACTGAGAAAAAATAGCTATCCAGCTTTTTCCTTAAATCTACAAAAATATAAATGATTCTTTAAATATTACAAAAGTTTCTGAAATAGTAGGATATTTTAGTAAAAACAATTTTGCTTTCCGGAATTGTAACTCCAAAATTTATAATTTTTATTTAACTTTGAAAATCGGCTATCGCGCGGCGTTTTCGGCATGCGCGATCCGCCACTGTAGTGAGCATAGATTTTAAATAATGTTTTTATGCCATTTTTTTCTACGACCGTATATGAATTTTCAAAATTATCAATTTATAAGTGTTTTATTTATTTAAACTTATTAATTTAAATTTTTGCAGCACAGCTATTATATTGCAACAAAAAACATAGTCTCTTTATTTTTTAAAAGACGATTATCCTCTTCACAACTATGCCGTATGATTTAATTTTAGAAAATGATTTGTACTTACTTTTTTGTAGAAATAATACTAAAACAGTAAAAATTCCTTTTCAATCTCTTAGTTATCCAAATAGTCTAAGATTCAAATAAAAGGCGACCTTTACCCATCTGTTTACCGGATAAAAACTGTTTTATACTAAAGATAGTATTTAAACAAAGTTATCGTCATAGGGTTGCTTAAAAAAATAGGTCAAGGCTATGACCAATTAAAAAAAAGTAAGTTTTAAAATTTTTAAGTGACCCTGTATAATGTTATTTTATATTTTTTTATTGTACTTAACAGTTCTAATATATTAGCTCCTTTTTTTTATTCGATTTTATAAATAAAATTGTGCTAAATTTTTAATTTTTGATTTTTTTTGTTGCATTCTGTATTATTTAAAAATATATATTTTAATAATGACCATACGCACTTATTTAAAAATATAGAGATTGCATTATACAAGGTGTGTCAAAAATTTTGAGATTATTTTTTTTAATTAAATATGGCCTTGACCGAATTTTTAAGGCAACCCTGTGCCGATACCTTTGTTTAAATATTATCTTTAATATAAAAAGTTTTTATCCGGTAAACAGATGAGTGAAGGTCGCCTCCCATTTGGATCTCGTACAACAATTTAGTATTACTAATAATTTTAGATAATTTATTTTAAATTTATTCGCCAACTTCAATAGTGACACATGAACTAAAAGAAATAATGACGAAATCAAAGGTAACTTGACCGTTTGGTTCAGTTGATGTCGCGTTTACTGTTACATTGCATAAATTGATATTCATTAGTGAATTCACGTAGTCGCCCTAGTGCGCACTAAGCTCGAACTCTAGCAGTGCACTGCAAATTTTCTTATTAACGCAGAAGAGTTCTTTTGTCGAGCAATAAATGTGCGTGTTCAATGAATTTACCCGCACCCTGATCCGATCAGTTTTCGTCTTCACGGTGCAGGGCCCTATTCCACTTTTCATAAGCGCAGTTTTGTATGCGTTTTATTAATGTTTTTAAATTTTCTGTAGGCTCTTATGAAAACAAAAAGTCTTCTTTCGTGCATAGCCACCTTTACAAATTGACGGACAACACCGCATTAAAATATGACAGATCTGTCAATGTCAAGCGTATTTTTTATCTTATGCAAACTCATAAATAGTAAAATTTAATATCCAATTTTGATTTTATTACTAAAGTTAAAACTCCTTTAAAAGAATCCACCGATCTTTGCGGTGTAAACCAATAATTTAATGGTGTAAACTAGGCTATTCAAAAAGTCAGTATGTCACTAACCCACAATACACCAAAGTTGGGCATTCAGGATTAAGGTTAGACTAGACAATATATGTAAAACAATTAAAAATTAAATTTACTTGGTAAATTAGTACTTCTACTTTTAAAATCACCTAAATATCTGATCTGGATGGCCATATTTCCGAAACACAATAAAGTTAGATGTATATAATCTGGTATTTTCTTAAAGATAAAGAAAAAGTCCATATTTTGTTTACACTCTGCATATTTTACTTTTATAAAAAAAAATATTAAAAGAGCTTTAAGAAAAATACATTTAACTTACTTTTGGAAATATGGACATTCAAAGCAGGAATTAGGGTAATTTTTAAAGTACCGCCATTTTGTAGTAGGTGTATATATTGACTTTATATTCTAAGGTTATAAATAACTTATCAGAAGCTTTAAAATAATGTGTCATAACGCCCCCTTTCCATTTATTATTTTCATAAGATGGCGCCTATCCGCCATCTTGATTGTTGCTAATATCATTTTTAAGTCAAAAAGAAGAATCATGCCCAAATTTTATAAAGACAAAATTAAAGGTACAAAAGTAAGCGGGTGGGGATAAAGGACTATTTACGTCCACACTGTATAAACCTACATGCATACCAAAGTTCATTTATATACAGTGTGTCTACGTAGGTTGGCGTCATATGGAAAACTTTTTATTATTGATTTTACGAAGAAAGTTATTATTTTATAAAAAGTTCTGCATGATCCAAAACCCATATATATATATATATATATATATATATATATATATATATATATATATATATATATATATATATATATATATATAAATCAAAGGTAAAGTTCTTTGGGCATATGGCTCATCAATGACTGTAAAAATAAATAAAAAATAACCCTGTAAGAATTCGGCTACTATGGTTGGTTGTTTAAAAATTACGGAGTCTCCAAAGAAAATGGAATACCCCGGGCCCGACCAAGACGGTGACACGTGTTTCGTCTTCGTTAAGACTTGTCAAACCGCTTCAGGTCGCTAGACACCCTTGATGAAGCCGCGACTGACTGTAAATATTCTTTCTGTCGTTCAGAACTAATAAATACAGACAGTGGCGCCATCTCACCAAGAAATTCAAAAACAACCAGCCATAGCATCGAGAGGTTAAAGGTGGTAGGTAAAAAGTGCGCCATCTAGTTGTATATGGCGAAAGTTAAAAATGCACCATACTGTTATGCCAAACAAACCATATGGAACTGGCCGCCCATCAGTCTGCGGGTTTGCAGAATTCGGATGAGTAGTTTTGCCAAATCCAGGTAGGTGGCGATACAGCAGTGACTGGAAAATATGATAAAAATCATATTGAAAGCAGTATTTTTCACCCAAACTGCGATATAATATAAACGTGAATGGTTCTTGAGCCTTGATATAAATACATTAATATAAATTCTTTGGATATCTCATAATGTTGTAAACAACCAACCATAGTAGCCGAATTCTTATAGGTTATTTTTATTTATTGTTTACAGTCATTGATGAGCCATATGCCCAAAGAACTTTACCTTTTATTAATGTATTTATATCAAGGCTCAAGAACCATTCACTTTTTATATTATATCGCAGTTTGGGTGAAAAATACTGCTTTCAATATGATTTTATCATATTTTTCAGTCACTGCTGTACGCCACCTACCTGGTTTTGGCAAAACTACTCATCCGAATTCTGCAAACCCGCAGACTGATGGGCGGCCAGTTCCATATGGTTTGTTTGGCATAACAGTATGGTGCATTTTTAACTTTCGCCATATACAACTAGATGGCGCACTTTTTACCTACCACCTTTAACCTCTCGATGCTATGGCTGGTTGTTTTTGAATTTCTTGGTGGGATGGCGCCACTGTCTGTATTTATTAGTTCTGAACGACAGAAAGAATATTTACAGTCAGTCGCGATTTCATCAAGGCGTCTAGCGACCTGAAGCGGTTTGACAAGTCTTAACGAAGACGAAACACGTGTCACCGTCTTGGTCGGGCCCGGGGTATTCCATTTTCTTTTGGAGACTCCGTAATTTTTAAACAACCAACCATAGTAGCCGAATTCTTATAGGTTATTTTTTATTTATTTTTACAGTCATTGATGAGCCATATGCCCAAAGAACTTTACCTTTTATTAATGTCTGTTATATCAAGGCTCAGAGCCATTCATACAACATAACATGTATTTGTAACTAAACAAAATCAGTTGCAGATTTTAAATTACATTTAAAAGTAATTTTTAATTCTAAACATCTTTTTTACAAAAATTTTTAATGTTAGCAAAAATACAGGTACTTGCTTTACTCTTGAGAGCAGGAAACTTACGTTTTTGGCCAAAAGATGACTGATATAATTTAATACCTGATGATTGTTTTTAAGGTTCCTGGATGCCACAGAACATTTTACTAAAAGAAGAGTAACTTTGTTTTTGCTTAAGGCATTAATAAAAAAGTTTTCCATATCGCCATCTTACAAAGACACACTGTATACTGGGAATAGGTTGCGACACATCCTCGGTTTGAAGTCGGGAACGCAAGAAAGGGCACCTCACCGAAAAAGTTGGCGGGAACTGGGTAGAAGTCATGATGATCAATCCAGAGGCAACAAGAATTACCGCATTTCATTCTGCATTGTGATATTTAGTGAAAGATGTTATTCCAAATGTTTTTATCAGTAGCGTAGCTGAGGCGTAGGTGGTGTGGGGTCGCCTACAGCACTGCGCCTGCGGGATCTCTCGCGGCATGGTGAAGGTATGTAATGTGATATAGGAAAAAATACCGAAATAAAAGATGCGGATGGTCTTGGTGGCCCGAAATTGTAAAAATCAGGGCCCTGTGCTGTGGTACGTGTACAAAGGTAGAAAAAATGAAGGAGCACTTTTTTTGCTTTTCCAATTTTTCCAGAAGATAAAAGCTCGCGAGATAACTTCGTCTACGCCGAACGGTGACGACCTTTTTGCTCCTTGTTAATTCTTCCTTATGATCATTATCAGCCTAAGGGGGCCTCAGGAATACGACTTCGCCAACGCCAAATTTTGGTCACGCATGCCAAAGTTAAATAATTTTTAACCTAATAATAATTAAAAACTTTTGTGTAAACGTTTGTTCCTAATAATAAAATAAACTGTAAATCACCGGCACAGATGTTGACATTTATCTTATTAAATGACATGGCCGAAAAATAGTAGACGTGACGTCAACACATGTCAAACCAATATGACCAAATGTCGGGACCCCTTTATTAAGGGACTTTGTATACATACAAGTAAAGTTAATAAAAAGCCCATCCTGTGACCGGGATTTTTCCTTAAAAAGTCACTTACACTCGAAAAATGTTTTTCTTAACAGTCACTAAGTTTTATAAAAATCATGTTTTTCTTTCCTTTGTTTCGCAAAAGTAATAAAAAGACAATAAATTTTACTTGTTTTTAACCAAGAATGGATTTTAAAGGGCAAAAATACGAGAATTCTTTTCTTGCGGAAGCTCAACAGCTGCGGACGATTTATACGACAAAGATTACTCGTGCTTGCTATTTATTTGCTCGTTTATTTAATTAAAATCTATTTGTTTCAAATTTTTATCTTTGCTTTTGTTGGGCTGAAAATTTAGTGTTTATATAAAATTAGACTTTTTTCTTAAAATATCACATTTGTGGTCAAGTCAGTAAAGAATTTTCGCCAGTAACCTCAGTAACAGCTCCGATTTTAATTTAAAAAAATAAGTTTTTGTTATTTTATATTATTAGAAATCAGAAACCTCTTAAAGGAAAATATTTATTTGTGTTATTTAAACAATATATCGCATCAGCTAATTTAAAAGGTATATCGGACAGTAATGCGATAACAAAAAAAGCACTATTGGTCATCCAATTCGAAATATTTACATGCCGGTATTCGCGTAAGACTGTCTTCTTTCACCGCATTGCCCGTACACATATTATGTATATTTGACTGGCTAATTCTGAATATGTTATTTATAAAGGTGTCCATAAAATTTTTTCCATCAGAAAATAAGAAAAAAACTTTATACAAACATATGTCCTAAAAGTCTTACGTTCGAAAATACAGGAAGAATTAAAAGTAGTTTCGCGGGGCGCAAATTGGCTAGGTTAGCATTCTTGCTCTCATGTTTTATATTAAGTAATATATATCAAAGAGATTATGAAGGTGGATTTCCCAGATGTCCTCTACATTTCTTCACGGCCAAAGCAAGGCCTTCTTTACTCAGGCTAGTGTCAAACACATAACAAAGGTATTAATCTGGTGTCAAACGTACCCTTAACCTTAGTGACGCCGCGCCGGTACCGTTCGTCTCGTCTCATTGAGACGGTTGATTGATTTTTCCTTGTCTAAAGGCTCAATACGAGACAAAAGACCGCCTTTCTCTTGATTAGAATTTCTGAATTACCTTTTAAACTCTTGATGTCCCAAATTTTGATCAAACTATTAAAAAAGAGAGAAATAGTAAAAGTAATTTTAAAACCCGAGCTTAACAATAGATAATTCGTAGTCAATTTAGGTTAATTATTTATTCTTTTTATTGTATTAACTGATAACACGTTTTCTTTCTTATTTACTTCCGTTAATTTATAATTAGCTTCCTGTTCCTGATGAGAGGCCCTAAATAAAGGTATTAGTTATAAAATATTTCATTAAAACTTTCTTTACTAAAAATAAGTTCAAGATTTTCTTAAGCTACTTGCTTTTCAGATTCATAAAGTTTTAAAACTTTTGAAAATTTGAAGATTTATTAACACCCTTTAAATGAACTTAAGACTTTTGTCTTTTTGACTGTTGTAAATTTGAAACTTTTAGAAAATTTCAAAAGTTTGGGGATATAAAAGACTCTGTGCAGATCTAAGTATGACAATTGGTTTATAGAAAGGTTTATAGCGATGTTATTATAAAATCAGAAAAAAAATGCTTAAAACCATATTAAAAACACATAAGAAAGTCTTGTTTTTAATTAAAAAAGTTTTACATTTCTTTTCTATTGTCAGTAAACCAACTTAACTATTTTTTGTATCTTACAGATAAAAAATTATTAAGCTGAACAATTTCTTTTTAAATAATTAATAATGCCAACGTCACCGTTTCATCTAGTTGCGCCACTGCCTAGAGCCGGGTTTTAGTTAAACCAAGCTGCAGAATCTAAAAGTAATTTTAAGTTGATTACACTAGTTTTTAAATTTTTATTTTTGCTTTTTACATTACATCTATTTGTTTTAATTTTACTACGTCCAATTGCATTTACGGAAAACTCCTTTTTCTATATCGCTTGTATAAAGTTTTTGTAAAATTCGAAATTTAATCCGTATATGTGAGCAGGTTAGTAAGTAGGAGTTTTAAAATTGTTATCTATTTTTTTATATTGCACCAAGAACATGTCCCAATATTTACAGTACATGGTGGTCAAAATTGGCCGTTTTTATGGGCTATCTCAGTTATTACTAGAGCTGTTAAAAAACTGATATAGGTGTTATGGGTTCAATTTTGGAGAAACTAAAAATTAGGTAGTTAGAATTTTAATAAAATTATTTATATACGAGGGAAAATTTAAAAAAATGTCGTTTTTGATTTTATCCTATATATCCTTTAATATAAGAAAAAAGCAACAAACCATAAAAACAATTTTTGTAGAACTTTTTACGTAGGTACATGTCGTCCAATCAGAAAATTGGTCGATGCCCATGTCAAGTTTCTATTGGTCGATTGGACTACTTTCGCTATCTGGTGGTCAGGGTAGGTAGGGTAGGGCGGGGCTAGTTGAGCAATTTTTCACTTCATCAGTTATAGCTCCTCAAAAATAAGTCTTAGGGGCTCATAATGCATACTGATGGATTAGCAATTTATCCCCTTAGCAATAGTGTCCATAGTAATTTCTTTCTAATAAGTCGAATTTAGGAGCTACATCTATTTTATTGTAGATAGTCAAGTATGCTCAACGTACCCCATAGGTGAGGTAAGTTGAGCAAGAGTATGGGGCTAGTGGAGCATTTAGAAAGTATAGTCAAATCATGGCTTGAATGTTAGATACGTTTACAAAAAAATACATTTTGACAATTTGCTGTTTATATTTATAATGTTATAGTCAAAACAACAAAAATCATTAATAAAACAGCAACGTACCTAGCTTAGCTTAACTATTGGATTTAATATCTAGCAAGAAATGCCTTACAAATTTTTTAAAAAATTTTTAGTTTGTAAATTTTATTTAAATTTTTAAAATTATAACTTTTTTCTATATTTTTATTTAAAAATGTTTTTGTTAGAAAATTTTATTTAAAAAATTAAATTTCCATTGACTCATCTTCTAGACTACAAGCCAGAGCAAATTTTCAGGGGGTGATTTTATACACAATGAATCACATATGATCTTGAAGTACTGTTCGAGAAACAAAGTTTAGGCACTATGCCGTCAAATTTCCGCGGTACAGGTGAGTGCACAGGTGAGTTGAAGTGTAGAAAAAAAAGGGGTACTTTTCGATTACTTTATACATGACGGCACTATTCTCGTTAAAGAGGCAATGGAAAAAGAAAGCTCTTAAACCCTGTGCCGTCAAAAAATAGCGGTACCTACAGTCAGAAAAAATTTTTGAGATCGGCAAATTTACCCCCCTCCCCAGTTAGTCGAATACTTGACGGCGATGATTCAGTTACCTTTGCATTTCTTTTAAGAAGTATAATTCATATATGCCGTCAGAAAAGGGTGGTACATGCGGTCAGAAATCGCAAATCAAAATCGGATTTTTAAGTGACCACCCCCGAGGGGTAAAAATGTTTATGGGAACTTTTCTTCATAAAATGACATAAGAAATCACCCTTTAAAGTTTGGTACCGTAGTTAGGAAATAACCCTTATTTTAGTTTGGAAAAAAGTCAAAAGTCAAGCTGCCCTGTACATCCAACCTTCAAATATTTTTGTGGAAATGTATTTTCTCATCAAGCAGGACTTTTTATGAAAAGACATTTTTTTCGTAAAATTATTAATAAAAAATTTAAGTTAAGAACTTCCGAAGACACGCTGTATAATTTATTTGACGTTTTTGACAAGTCGATGTAACAATATTGTAATCAGTTTGACTAATAATTCATTTCATTTCATTTCACGTTATTTCATTTTATTTCATTTCCATAAAAATATTTAACGTTTTAAAGCTCTTACTCTGTATGCAATTTATGACTGTGTGCTTTAATTACCAAAACATATTACTGTGCTTTTTCAAATAAAGAAAGAAAAGTTAAGAGTGGCCTAAGCTTTGGCAAACGAAAAATAAAAAAAAATTTGATCAGATTTCAAAAATTTAAATTGTAATCCTTCATTTCAATTATTTTAAAAATTCGATTCAATAAAACAAAAAAACCGGATAAATGGATTGAATCAAAACTTTGTTGTGATTTTGTAAGCATATTGAGTGTAAAAGGTATACTTAACATTATTGGTTTTATCGATATTTTCAATTTAGCGACGAATTATTTCAAAAGCCACCAAAAAGCTTTATTAGCTGAGATATTAATGGTTAAAGACAACAAGATTGTTTTTCATTCAAAGTAAGATATTTCAGCGGAAGTGGTCCTCTCTTACTTTTAAATAAAGCAAATTAAAGCTGAATAAACAAGTTATTCGATGCATGTAGTAGTTAAATTTAACAAAAAAACAAGTTCGTAGACAAAAAAATGTAAATAAAAAATTTTAAAGAAGAAATCTAGTCAGTACTCATAAGGAGCATTTTTGCATTATAAGAACTAAAAACTTAAAACTTTAGCTTTAATTTTTTTTTATTCAGTACGATTTTAGCAAAATTAAGCCACTTAAAAACCTCAAAAATCGTATTTTGTTAAATGCTTTAATTTTTGCCTTGTGAAATTTGATCCACTACAAAACTGCACGGGTCCCTAGACTATTTAATTTAAACTTAAAACCCAAAGGGATTTAAATTAAACCGAAATAAATACGTTAAATTATTATTTAAGAGCCATATCTCAGCTTCAAAGAAAGTTAATTTTGCCATTTATATTTATTCTTCAGATTAACTACATGCCCTAAATTAAACGTACACTTGTTCAACCCTTTTCTTACAAGAAGAAGCGTTTTGTCTAATAATAGTCTAACGATGTTAAAGTCGGAGAATGCTTTAATTAAAACCGAGCATTTTGGGCTCTAAATAAAGTAAATTATATTGGGAATCTTCAAGAATTTGTTTTTAAATAAACCGCTTCTTAATTCAACTGAAACTGGATTTTTCTTGGCAAATTTCATATCCTTAATACTTCTAAATAAAATGCAATAACAAAATGCGGTTTTTACCTCCATGTAGGAAAACTTTTTAGAAAAAATGGAGATTTCAATGTAGACTTGGATTTAAGTACTGGGCCGGGATAACCCATGCACTGAAGCCGCTCGGCTTATTGTGCGCCCTGTTCTGGGTGATGTCAGCCAGACGGGACCTAAGCTTAACGTCGGTTCCGAATCACGGTCCTACGCGCGACGACTTAAGACCTCATCCCCACCCAGGGGACTAACAAACCTACCATCTGAGTGGGGTCCGCATGTATACGCGCAGGACACGGCTAAGTGTGTTCCGGCGCCTTAGTCCTTACTGGCTATTAGCGTCGATACATTTTGCAATTTGTCCGTCTTGTTGAGCTAACCACTAAATTTCTGACCTTGGGCGCCGGCAGGATTCGAACCTACCTCACGTCGGTTGTGCGCTCAACGAGACCTGGCGCCTTACATGCTCGGCCAAACACCCGAGATTTCAATGTAAGTAAAGTTTTTCTTGTTTTTATTCCACAGGATGTATAAAGAAAAGTCAATGTCTTAGCTACTATGGGGCTAGGCGGAGCACTGCCCCCTTGGAGTTAAAAGGGTCCTCGGGGTGGGTAAGTACAGAAATACTAAAAACAAATGCGATGAAAAATATTTTTTTTTGTGTTGGCTAGTATGAATGATTTTGTGATCTTCAAATTTTTAAGGGCCGCGCTTTCCTTTTTGCCCCAGGTCCCCTCTTGCCTTAGCTACGCCACTGGTCCTATTTTTTACCAAAACTTTGTCAAGAGACATCTGACAAAAAAGTTTTTGTTTTTAAAATTATATTAGTGTTATTCAGGAGACCATTCCAAAAAAGAGTTTCTCAGATTTTTGATATCAGCTTCTTTTTCCTAGACATTATTTTTTTAAATTGATTTTTATTAATATTGTCCTTTCTGAACTTAACAATTTAACACAGAGGTCATTTTTTTTGTATAATTTCAAAGATCAGTTTTATAATTAACTTAAGAAAAACATCTTTTCGTTTAAAATATGTCACAATACACGACCTGCCCTAATCTGGATATGACATCAGGTAACATGACAAAACATTCTCCACCTCTGAAACAAAATGTATTGTATTATCTTAAAGTTTTCTCAAAAAGCTTTAAGAAAATACCACATTATGTGAATCTTACATAGTTTTGGAAATATGACCATTTACATCTGGAGACTATGGTCAATTTCCATTATATCTACAACATTAGGCTAAAAGCACTAAGCTAATGACATAGATAGAATGTAAATTATATCAGCTGGATCGCTGATTATATCTACTACTTTTATATTTGATGATGACTATATTTCCAAAACTATAAGAAATAGACATATCAACTAAGGTAGTTTCCTAAAGTTCTTGAAAATACATTTTAAAATATTTAAATTTAATGTTTAGATTTAATTTAAAACATGAAAATAAAAATAAAAAATTTATGTAAAATTCAATTATCTACAACATTTACTTATACAATGTTGTTCTCTTTTTAAATATAAAAGTTCTTTACTCTTGATATTTTTTACATTTTAAGGTATAACTTAACTTCTATATTATCAATCGAAGTAAAATTTTGTATTTCTTAGTTTTGGACCATGCGACCACTGTTACCAAAATGATATTTTACAATTCAAATTTTTTGTTCTATTTGTTCTCTTGTAATCTCATGGGGCACACTTTATACCTCTAATTTAACTTTTACTTTTAGAAATGTTTCCAGAATATTTTAATTATCTTTAAAATTACAATTTTAATAAATGAGATTAATTTGTCGACAAAAGTAACACAAATACGAGTATCATAAATAATTTTAATTATTTCTTTTTTCTTTATTTTTTTTAATTGAAATATGTATTTTTTATTGTATTTATTAAAAGTTTTTAACAAAACGAAATAAGCTTTTAGCAAATCATTTTTGATAAAAAAAAGAATCAAAATGGCGGTTAAATTTTTTTGTAAATTTTTATAATAACGGCTTGATATTTGTTAATAAAAACAAATTAGTATGTTTTCTTTAAATTTTAGCTAAATAACACCATTTTTGTAGACGATAAAAGTAAAAACCGAAAAAACAGTTTCTTGAACTTTCCTTGAAATATTTTGAAGTACCCTTACCTATTGGTTAAAGTATAAGTTGTGGGTTCTGTTATTGGCAACAATTTTTGTATTTAACTTATTTTAAAAGGATGCATTGTTTAGCTAGAAATTGTAAAAAACATTTTTACCCTTAAAAACCACCCTTTCCGCCTTCACCTCCCTAAAGGATTATTTTGATACGGAATTATTTTTCCTACATAGTTATGATGCATTTAACAAAAGTTTACCATTAGTTTGCTGTAAGGATTTGTTTTTGACTATTTATACTGCTATTCCTTCTGAGCTTAGTTTATGATTAATACGTATTTGCAAATTGCAAATACTTTCAAAGTTTTACCATTGTGTTGGTTTAAAATAAATGGCAATATTAACTTATCAGTCTCGCGTTGCCATATTATGACAATGTTAAAACTAATTTTTTGAAAGCTTTCTAATTTTATTTGTTTTTACAAAATAATAAATGATAGATAATTGGAATAAAATGTGTACTTTTTTAATTAATTTAGTCGGATACTTTGTTTAAAAAAGGATTTGTGTTTTTTTACTATGCCCTGTTTCGATAAATTACAAAATAACGGATTTATGTCAATGTTAAAAAATACGAAAAGTTAATCTACTGAGTCTAAACTTTAAAATAGTTAAGCTAATATTATGAATTTACATTAGCCTTCAAAACATAATTAAACTAATATATACCAAAAAATTTTTTCTATCCTAAAAGTCGCTGTTGCCATATGGCATCGCTAGGACTTTTAACTACTGTTACTTTTTTAGATTATCGTCAAAACTTAGTTGTTTTTTTTTTGTAAGTATGAACTTTGTTTATTCATTAAAGACAGTGATATTTTAGTAGTAAGATGCATTGTTGGACAATAAGAATGTAACTATTTTAGTAAAGGGATTATTTCAATCTAAGAAAATAAATATAAACAAGTAAATCATTTGCAGGACCAAAGTTTAGTTCTTCAGTAAATAAACTGACCTCACGGACGAGAATATACTAAAGTGTCGTTTAGCCTTACTAGTCTAGTGGAAAAGTTAATTTCCCGCAAAAAATAGTTACAACTATCCAAAAACATCGTTGATTGCTTAAACGATCCGGAATGACATTTAGAAAAAGACGTATTTTAGATTTTCTCTGCAAAAACAACTACAATAGGTATTAACAAAAAACTGAAAGAAAAATTGTTTTACTTTTGCCAAAATCTCAAAAAGTAGAAGTGAGCTTAACGTAGTTGTCGTGGTACAATATTGTCAGAATAATATCGATTATGCGCGCCGTTAAAGTACAGGAAATTGTAGCTAAGTCATTAATAATTTTTATGCATGAGTGTACCCGATGACAGATCTTTCGACTAAATTCTATAACATATTTTTGTAGGTTTTTATCCGGCAACGTCGCTTACGGGCCAGTATAACCTAAGTTAATAACTTTTTCAGAAAAATGACATAAGTACTAAAACATATTTAAAAACTTTGTTTGCACATACCACAGTGTTTGCTAAAAATTATTGCATTCCATTCCTTTCCTACCTATTTTTTTAAACTAAACATGCACCATATTACGACCTTTTTTAATGGTTTTTATAGTTGCTAAATCAGTAGAGATACAACACATACGCGACTTTTTTAGAAAAATAAGTAACATAAAGTTAAAGAAAAAGATATTTTATAGTTAAAAACACCGTGATACACACAAAATTGCATTTACATTAATTAAATACCAATAAAACATTACATATTAATAGTTATACGCCAAATTATTTTCAACGATTGTTTTAAAAGCACGCTGTGTTTAAAAAAAAACAAAAGAAGAATAAAGAGTTATTGCAAGTTACCTTGCTAGAAGGATTCGGTATTATTCTAAGCGCTTATATCGCTTAGAGTAGAATGTGCCTTTTTTAATTAGCAACTTGAAACTTTACACAATTAAGGGTTCATACAGCCTTTCCAAGCCTATTGAAATTGGACATGGTAGGTCATACCGTTCAGGTACCATAGCCACTTTTCGAGAAAATGTAATTTCTATAAAACACGCTACCGGTTGCATTTTTCAAGTTAGAGACCTAAAACTTTTGGTATCTATGCAACTCTATAACCTTCTAAAGCCGATTGAAACTGGGTGCTGTAGGTGGTACCGTTCGGGTACCGTTGCTATTTTTTAACTATAAACCGGGTCATTTTTGGACGGCATTTTGACCATAGGGACCCAAACTACCTAATAATCAAAATAATACTAAAGTATAGGACATATCTAAAAGAATAAATCTTTTATTAGAGTTCCTACTAAACTGCTGCTCAATTCAACTGCAACTGGAAATTTTTTGGTAAATTTTAAATCGTTATTACTCTTAAATAAAATGCAATAGCAAAATGCGGCTTTTACCGTTTTGTAGGATAACTTTTTGGAAAAAATGGCCATATCACTTTGTGTAAATTTTCACTTGTTTTTATTCTACAGGGTGTAATGGAAAAGTCCGGTTTTTTACAAAAACTTTGTCAAGAGCGACATTCTACAAAAAAATAGTTTTTAATTTTTAATTATATAGTGTTATTCACTAGACCATTTTGAAAAAACAAGTTTGTCAGATTTTTGATATCTGCTCCATTTTTTCATGTTATATTTTTTTTTCAAAAATTGATTTTTTTTCATACTGTACTTCCTGTATTTACCAGTTCATCACAGCGATTAATTTTTTGAGATAATTTTAAATGTACATAAGTACCCTTTTAAAACTGTATTATAATTTTATTTCTAAAAAATTATTAACGCGTCAGTAGCGTCGCAAATGTAACTAAATTGTATTTTGGTAAAAATTTCAGATTCCCAAAGTTTCTGTGAGCAGCACATATTCTGTATTTAAAATTTTAATTGTTTCTCTACAATTTTAAAAAACTACGGACATTTATCTCGACGGTTTACTTTTTTAAAAAGTCATCAGTGGCGTAGATATTTTTCTTTTGAATGCTCTTTTTACTTGCCAGAGGATTATTGCATGGAAGTAATAATTTGTAATTCGGGTTATTTTAGGAGCATATTATTATATCGATTAGCTTAGAACAAACGTTTTTAATAATATATATATATATATATATATATATATATATATATATATATATATATATATATATATATATATATATATATATATATATATATATATATATAAAATGATAATTTCAATTTTTTTTTAAATCTTAGTAAATTTAGAAAAAACAGGGTGTTTCGAAAAATTAAAGCTTCCACATTTGTATTTTTTTTTTATTTAATGAAAAGCAGGGTGTGAATCCTTGGATGATTTTACGAAGAAAGTTCAAATAAACTTATGTTCTGACTGTCCTAACTTTTGAGATACAGGGGTGTGAAACTTAAAAAAATATATATCTTTTTTTTTTATAATAACTGTGATACCACTCTACAAATTTTAATAAAATGTAGTACACAGCCACTACACATTAGGGGGCATTTTTAAAAGTAAAATATTTGTATCTTTCTTTCAGTAGCGTTCGAGCGGGATTTAAATTAAATATTTTTTTAAGAAAATCATAGTACTCCACTGCTTTTTTTTTTTGAAACAAAAATTATTCTTACAATTTCCATTTACTTTTAAGCAAATTTTAATATTACGTTATTCTTTTGACCGACGAATTTGGTATGCTACCTTTATATTTTCATTTGCTTAATTAATAAATAAATTTGTATTGGTCTCGTTTGTCTCGATGTAATGAACCGCTTGTAAAGCTTTTTAATTAGCTGGACTTTATTGGGTCCAGTGGCGTGTCGGTGGGCACCAATTCTCACCAATATTGAAAAAATGTACGCCACTGGCTTTTTATGTTGTTTAATAATTATAAGTTTGGCAAGATTTTCCTGAAGACACGCTGCTGTATATTACAAAAAAGAATAATATTATTATTAACGTAAAATACTAATAATAGTGTTAAGCAACCCGAAACCCTTATGCACTTATTGTCAGCTTGTTCAGTGCATGCTACCAATGCTGTAAGTTCTCCTTATCCATCCGCATAATGACGCTCTTCTGGTACTCCTTTATTATCACCTCAGGCATTACTACGGCATCGATGAAACAGCAATCAGCCGCCGTTTGCTCCCTGGCGACACAGCGGAGGTAGTAGTGGAAAATGACAACTGTCGCATATACTGAACCATGCGTTCCCCAACCACACATCAAATGCAAGCGAATAAACCCAACATCGTTCTTATACTGGATAAGTATCCCCATGATGAGTTCTCCGCACCTGCGGAAAAGCTAACATCGATATAAAAGAACGAAAAATGAGCCAAATATCAAATCCCCACAGCGTTCGGGAGCTTTATCCAGCATTATACCGTGCGATTGGTTGCCCTGATAGTTGGATTTTAGGAGGCATGAAGAATAATATTAAGGGACATGAGGTACATTCCAGCATATCAAAATACCTCGAATAACTGGCGATGAGATGCAGAAATCTGTTTGTCCTTGGTTCCTTCGTCTACTGAGGCAAATGAATTTGGCCAAGATCACTGACCGAGCGGACGCGAGTGGTCTTCGATATGCATGGCCTTCGCACGACGCCCTAGGGGGTCGGAGCCATGGGATACGTCGTGTTGGATCTTTGCTCCCAGAATAATAATAATAATAATGACCTAAACCTCTATGCAACTAGTGACAATGAGCCACACAATGAACGCGCGTTGTTTTAAACGTGCGTTCCAACGCGCTTTACTCGGGCGACGCCCGAACATGCTGAACGCGCGTTAAGACTTGTCCAACGCGCGATTTAGAATTTCATTGACAGTATTTGGTGAGACACACGACGGACAATTAACGCGCGATTTTAGAGAAATTCTTGTGTGTGTTTTTGTGCTTTTGGAGTAGTCAGTTTAAAAATGGCCGATCCAGAAATATTAATTTCGGAGGTAGAAAAACGACCGTCATATGGGATACCTCAATGAGGATTATAAGGATAAAATCAAAAAACATTCTGCTTGGGTTGAAGTAATGTTAGTTTTATTTGAAAATTTTAATTTGAAAACTGAAGCGGAACAAAAAATAATGAGTAAGTATAATATTTTATATACTTAGGTACTTATATTTATAATTTAGTATTACAACATATTTCTACAACAGTACTTGCTATATCTTGTTATATTGCCATGGTACTTCCCTGTTTTACTTATAAAATAATTTGCCAAGGCATGCCGATAACGGTCACCAGTTTTGTTAACAGTTATATTTTCATTAAAATCAAAATCTTCTAATCCGTGAATTGTTAATGTTTCCTCGAAATTATATCCATCATGTTTACGCACAAAATTATGCAATATGCAGCAGCACTTAACAATATCAACAGCAAAATCGACATCGACGTCAATTGCCCTGTGTAGTATTCGCCATTTATTGCTCATAATACCAAAGGTACATTCTATATATCGCCTAGCTCGGGACAGTCTATAGTTAAATACTCTTTTATGTTGCGGCAAATGATTACCAGAATAAGGTCGAAGAAGGTTTTGCGATAGGCCAAAGGCTTCATCTCCAACAAATGCAAACGGGATGGGAATCTCAATTCCAGGCACTAAGCTGGGGTTCGGCAACCTTAAAGTTTTATCTACTATTTTTTTCCATAGTGAGCAATTCCTGAATATGGTGGAGTCTGACTCCTTACCAAAAGAACCTATATCAACATATATGAAAGAATAATTTGAGTCGGCCACAGCTAATAGTACTACAGAAAAGAAATGTTTGTAATTCATATAAGTTGAGCCACTACCAATAGGTTTTACTATGCGGATATGCTTCCCATCGACTGCTCCCAGGCAGTTAGGAAAATTAGCTCGCTTACTGAAACCCTCTGCAATATTTTTCCAATCCCCTTCATTTGGTGTCGGTATACATATTTCTTGCATCACTTCCCAAATTTGTGTACATACTCTCCGAATAATTTTGGCAGCAGTGGATCGGCCAATGCGAAAATTAAAGTGAATGTCCTTTAAACTACACCCACTGGCAAGATATCTACAAATGAAACAAAAATTAACACAAGTACAGTAAATTTTAAGAAAATGTTTTTATAGTAAAAAAGAATGATAACTGTTACAACCGAATCATTATGCAATATTTTTATACAAAAATCGTAATAATTTCTTTTCTTTCAGTACAAGATGTCATGACAAAATGGAAAAGCATCAAAGATAATTATGTACGCAACCGTAAAAAACAGTTTGAAAATAGCAAATCAGGTGCTGCTGCAAAGAAAATTAAATGTTATGTTTATGGCGAACAATTACGTTTTCTTGAAAAGTGTATGGAAGTGAGGACCACAGCGAGTAGTATTGAACAAAACAGTGAAAGTCAAAATCGAAGTCAAGACAATACGGAATATGATTCCGAAACTAATGAGGGCGAGCAAAGGACAAACAATAATGGTAATGATGAAGTTAGTCCATCTGGCAGCAAAAGGACTCTACCAACCAAAAAAGGAAGAGCAGTAACGTGGAGGAGAAACTCGTGAATTTTATGGAAGCACATCAGTCTAAAAAGATCAAGCAACCGAAGATGAAGATTTAGCTTTTTTACTTCGTTACTTCCTACTGTCAGGACCTTAAGCATAGACGAAAAATTTACCTTCAGGATGGGAACAATGCAATTGCTTCAAAACATAAAGCGATCATCCAAAAATATTGCAGTTACCCAAAGTAGAGGGGCCTCTTGCTCCGGGGAAAATTCACGAGCGGCATCAGCTACAAGCGAGGCTGCAAGTTTCTATTCAAAATTTTTCCCTACTACCCCTGAACAAGAATATGAGGATCTGCAGTATAGGATGCACCAGCTACCTTAATAATTAATATATAGATATAACTTTATAAATAAAACGTACATATTATGTAAGCTTTCTTAAAACTTTTACATTTCTTATTAAAATGTACTTACCTTAAAGTAATTACAAGCATTTCCTCTGGTGGAATGGCTTTTCTCATGTTAGTATCATTACGTGCTATGTTATTCTTGATTACGGCAAAAAGTTTATCGAATGAATTGACAGACATACGGAAGTAATTGAAGAATTTTTCAGGGTTTTCTCTTAGGCGTGGATATAGCGTATAGAAATGACCATGCCGATATCGTTCATGATTTAGTGGATGCACCCACCATTTCCTTTTTTGTGTCTTTTTTCCTTTACGTATTTTAATGCTAGGTACGCGAAGGTAACAACTTCAACAGCGTCCATTTTCACTACTAAAAACGCACGTTTTTCAAATTATGTTTTTTCTCGTGTGGCTAGTTCTATAACGCGCGTTATTGATGACGCGCGTCGTGACGCGCGTCAATTAAACTGTAAACTGTCAGTTGATTTAAAATTCGTCACGTTTTTTTGTAATATTTAAATAATTACGGTATATAGGTTAACAAAAAGGGGTCAGTGTCTTATTTTAATCCTTTGAACTGTTCGTGTAACCGAACGGTTGTCGACCACAATCGTAATATTTTTGGGGTAGAAAATACTTATAACGTCGCTTTTTTAAATGTATTTCTGTCCAAAACCCCAAAAGAAATTCGACCATACTACCAATCGCTATCGGCGTTAAATATTAAATACTGACTTAAACAAAATTGCCTTTTTTATTATAATTATTAATACTAATATCAAAATCAGCGCAGAATTCAGGGGTGGCCCGGTGGGGACATTCATCCCAGAGCAAAAAATCCCCCCTTCAGAAAATTTTATGTCAGTAAGCGGAAAAACTTTTTTGTGCTTCAGCTTTTGGAAGTAATTTATTTGTTGTAACTTTGGAACCCCCGGGAATATTAAACTCCCCAAAAAAAAATTAAATCAATACTGATCAATATATTCTGCAATATTTCTAAAATATGAGTACAAGCACTATTTAAATAAGGTCTACATAATACTTGATCCTTATAAGGCAACTTGCAATAACTCTCTTAAAACAGCGTTGTCAAGCTATTTCTGCCCGACTCGCTAGTAAGTTTATTTCTTATAAATTGTTGAACTTTAAACCGTTTTTATTAATAACTAGATGGCCAAAACAATTTATATTTATTCCATAAACTTAAAATAAGTCCATTAAAAGACTGTTAGTTTTTTGAAAAAATCTGTCGGATAGCTTGTTTTTTATAACTAAAAACGGATACAGAACTACAAAGAGCGTATACCATCCATGTTAAATATCATGTTTTTAATTGAATTTATTTCAGATTCTAAGTGGTCAGTCAACTTCAAATTTTAAGAGTAATTGTATTTTAAAGTGTTTAGTACGCAGACAAAAATGTAGAATTTTCTGACGGATCTCCTATACCACGACAACTACCTTAAATACTATAAAGGGTACTTTTACCGTAAAAATCGGATTTCGCATGGCGGTATTGCCATGCGCGATCCGCCGTTGTAATGGGCATAGATTTTAAATAATTTATAATGCAGTTAAATATTAATGTAAAAAATTAAAAAATTCTAGTGTAATCTAGACACTTCAAAGAATATGATTTCGCAAGTTTTATTAGCATTTTTCAAAAAGTTATTCATTTTTTAATTTAATTTTTTTTACGGGTTTCGGTTGTCATAAAGGCGGTATAAAAGTTTAAATAATTAATCTATAAATTTATTGCATTGTGAAGCTGTTGGATTTTTTGGTCTTATTTCTGGGCAGTGAGTGAAACCTACATATTAATATTTGTCATAAAGGTAGTAGTAAGTGTTTGGTATGACACTTTTTAAAATTTGGTAGAACAACGACGCTAGGACGTCACAAAGATGGCCGCCGGGCGAAAATCGTAATTTACCATTCTAGTCTAGTATTTTGTGTAAAGAATAAAAGAATTATACGAATTTTAATGCAGCATAATGACAGAATTATTGTTTAAAATTGTACGAATCTAAATTTGGGATTTATTTGCAAGAAATAAAAGTATCATACAACTTTTAATGCAGCGTAATGACAGGATTATTGTTTTTGATTATATTTTGTAAAATTTAGTTGCCTAGACCGAATGACGTCACAAAGAGGGCCGCTGGGCAGATATAGGTCTAAGATGAAGACTAGGCGTTTTTAATATTATTGCTTTTAAATCTGATATTAATATTGAAAAATTTGAATTCAAATACAAATCCTAAATTTAATAAAAAATAAAAATGCATTGTCATTATATAATACAGAATATCCACAAATAGGTTTTACAAGAGATTAAATGGTTAAAAAAAAATTACAAGAAAAAGTTATTCTTGATAAAAAATTTTGCTTGTAACAAAAATATGATTTACGAAGAGAAAATGTTGGTTTTGTATACAGAGCACAACAAAAAACTAAAAATCATGATTTTTCTCCAAGTGTAAACTAACTTTATTTTTAATTTTTAAAATATTTAAAAAATATATATAAAGTGGCATTTAAAAATACTTTATTAATTTTACAGGGTATCAAAAAGTTTCGTAAAACTGATTTTGCTGTTGTCAAAAATATTTTTTTTATAATAAAGTACTGAACAAACTCTTATAAACCTGCTTTCTCCCAAATTCATACATAATACGATTTTTCAACTGGAAACCAATGCGATTAAGGCCTTTTCGCCAAACTATAAAGTTAAATTTATTTTTTTATTGTTTTTATCGATTAAAAACTTTATTCTAATTAAATGTCATTTAGAAAATTTTAATTTAATTACAAAAAAAAATTAAATAAAAAAATAAAGGTACTTTCCCCTTGAGTAAAATTTATATTTTTTGACATACCTCATATACTACTGCAAAAAAATTATTTAATGATAAAAGATGCTTAATTTTTTCTTTTTCATCATATTGATCCTGGCTCTATGCGTTATTAAAATTTGTATGATACTTTTACTTTTAAATGGTTAATTATGATTTTTGCCCGGAGGCCATCTTTGTGACGTTAAAGCGTCGTTAAGCTACGGAATTTTAAAAAGTGTCATACCAAACATTTACAACTACTCTTATGACGAATCTAAATTTGTGGGTTGCACTCACTCCCCAGACAAGAGCACATGCCCTCTGGTTCAACGCCTATAATGAAGTTATACAGGGTGTAATTTAATTGATGGCTTAAAATATAGGGTATGATTCCTTAGCCTATTTTAGGAAGAAAAGTTTATATGAACATATGTCCCAAACTTCTTAACTTTTAGGAAACAAGGTGTTAAAATTTTCGAAAAGCCAAAAAATTTGAAAAACACTTATTTTAGTAAAAATTGTTATACTGGATATTGAACCTATTTAAATAGGTATTTATTATTTTTGTTACATAATTGCTACTAAAAAATTATAAAACCCAATGTTAAAAAAATCCCCCAACGCTTCTTTTATGGTCTAAAAATATGCAATTAAGTAAGTTTATTTTTTTCTCTTAAACTTAACAAGACACGGAAAAAATTAGGAGACATTAGTGATAAATTACCGTCCTAATGTCATTAATAATATTGCCAAATTAAAACAGAATTGGGTAAAGAATAGATGGGATATCTAAAAAAACTAGTTTTTTTTTTTAATGTTATTTTAAAAATTAAGAAGCTTAGGACATATGTTTATATGAACTTTTCTTTCTAAAATGATATTCTGTATTTTTAACCATCAATTAAGTTACACCCTGTATATTTTTTTAAATTGGTAATTATAATTATTGTAAGGTTAACAAAAAATAAGATTTTGCCTAAATAATGTCAACTTAAAAAAGCCAATTACCAAAATAATAAACCCTAAAAAAATTGCGAAAACGAAAAAAATATAGGTCAATTACTAAATGTTTTGTACCGCCCTTTATGACAACCGAAACACGTAATAAAACTTATAATTAATAAATAAATAACTTTTGAAAAATGTTGATAAAACTTTTATTATCGCGGAACCATACTTTTCTAGATGACACTAATATGTTTTTAAATTAATATTTAATTGCATAGAAAAATCATTTAAAAGCTAAGCATAGCTTTTTACAGTGGTAGATCGCGCATGTCGAAACCGCTGCGCGAAAGCCGATTTTTAACGTCAAATAAAAATTATAAATATTGGAGCTACAATTCTGGGAAGCAAAGTCTTTTTATAAGAAATTACTGCTCTTTTCGAAAGTTTAATAATATTTAAGCTATCACTTATACTTTTTAACGTTTTGGAAAAAGCTGGACTGCTATTTTTTTCTTAGTTTTTGTTAATAACTATTTTATTTTTTTGCAGAAAAAATCCAAAATATGTCTTTTTCAGGATGCCATGCCAGATCGTTTAAGCCATCAAACATATGTTTAGGAGAGCTAGAACTATTTTTTGCAGAAAATCAACTTTTTGACCAGACTATGGTGGTAAAGTCCATTACTGGTGTAAATCGAATAAAACTAAAAGCAAAAGCATAATATGGCTTCTATGTGCAATTATTGCTATGTTGGTTCATGTTTAACTTGTAATAGCTGTTTTTACACAACATCCTACCTATAGCAATTATTTTGTATAAATGATTTAACACCATTTTTTAAATGCTGACAAAAAAGTGATCAGGAAAGTGACGTGCGTTGCTATAAAATTAAAGAATAAAGAAAATAATAAGGTAAGTGTTATCTTAAAAATACTTTTCCTATTACAAAAAAATCTTAACAAACAACCATATTTGATAATAAAATCATGTCAAAACAGTTGCCTGATGCTTATTTACAATTACAAAAAAAATACCTATAAAAATACTTCAATGCGACGGAGAACCAAAAATGCAAAATCGCGGTTTTGACCCTCATACCACCAATAAAGTTTCATATTGACTTCTTAAAAATTAATCGAATTATTACGAACAAAACTTTATTACCACATAACTTTTATACGTCCCATTAACCCCAACTGCCACCGAAACCGAAAGATAATGTAAAATCAGATCTGGAGGTATTGGGTGCAAAATTTTGTCGCTTAAAGTACAAAGCAAAATAAATTAAAACTCACTGGGTTACAAGAACATTTCATTAACCCTAAATTGTTATCTAAAAGCAATATCTTAGCTTCAAATGAGTTTAAATTTGCCATTTAAATTTTATACTTAGATTAGCTGTAGCTCCTTTATTTGAGCCCTTTTTCGTACCTGAAGAAAGGCTTTGTTTAGATATTATTAGACGCTGTTTATATTACAGATTAGAGCACAAAGTATATTAAAATAAAGCTTTTTAAATTTCTTATATACAAAGTTGATTGTTTTGTCATACCTTGTTGTTCTCTCTTTATGCTGTCTAAACTAAGAGAAACAACAAAATTACATCACTGACGTAAGTCATTTTTCGATATTTTGGAGATCTTAAATATTTTTATAAATTTTTAATTAAAAGTTAAAGAAATGGAAAATTATAAGTATTTAGTACCTATGTTTTGAACTAACCGACTATCCAGACCTATTTTGCTATTCACAATTACTGTGAAGTTTGAGTATTTTTTATAGAGGTTGTTATTGTTAAATATGCCGCAACGATATACAGAACTCAAACAAGTTCTTATTTTAACTCTAGTTACCCGTGAGTGCGGTTTTTATTGTAAGTTAAAAATGTTTTAATTCCCATAACTTAAAAGTTTTATAAATTTAATAATGTAGTTTAGTATACATAAATAATGGGCCAAAATTCAACTACAGAATTGTGAAGTTAAAATATTGCGATTTAAATAAACTTACCTTAGTAGAAAAGTTAATATTAACTGAAATACACGGAGGCAAAGTTCAAAAAATATTTTAAATATTTTTCGATAATATTTGGAACAAATTAATATGTGATATCACCGAAAATAATAATTTTACCAATCTTATCGCTTAAAATATTTAAATTTCATAATATATCCAAATCTTCTCTAGGTTAGTAGCTATTTGTTACACAAAAACTTAGATTTACTTACTCTAAAACAGTAAATATACGTTTTCCTAGAAAAGGTATAAATATAATATGAAGCTGAGATATTTAAAGCGGTAGGATTGCTAAAATTTTTATTTTCAATACTTAATGTTATATATCAATTTGTTCCAATAAGTAAAAAACCTGGTTCAGAAATGAATAAAACAGTAACTTAATTTTTATACTTAAATTGTGAATAACTTTTAAAAAAAGGATTTAATTTATAAACATTAAAAATCTTTTCTGTAAAGCAATAAATTCCCTTTAAGAACCTGTGTTGTTTTTTTCTATACATATATTTATTTTTTCGTTACAAAATTCTAAAATATTAAAGGTAAAAAACTGTTCGCTTGGAGAAAATTTTCAATGACGTTTTTATAGGCAATAAAATTTTCTAAAGATATACAGTATGTCCACGGATGTACTTTACAATAGGACAAATGTTCCAGATTTGTTTGTAAAGATATTTGTTTTTGCAGTATTTTTATAAGCAAAATTATAAATTATTAGTTGTTTTTAAGATTTACTGGGATTTTTGGTTATTTTCTTAGCACGTATGTTCCGTTTGGCTTAGATTCATCGGCTTAGTGTTAAAAACAAAACAAAACCCCTTTGCTTTGTTTTTGATCCTGTAGTTATTTTTAGAGATTTTAGCAATATTTTAGCTGTAAACAACTAATAAATATTAAATTATTGTTTTTTCTATCTTTTCTGATATAATAATCACAACATAACTTATTTAAACCTAAACAACGAAACAGCTGATTTTGACACTTCTGTTTAAACCGACACCCTAGCTTTTACCTAGGTCAGCAGGATCTAACACGAGTTAATAATCCGATCAATTTTTAAAAATATCTTATGTCAGTGTTTTCAATTAAATAAATATCAAAGTTAAGGGAATGTAAATTTATAAGTTGACACACACATATAATGGCTTCTGTATATTAGACTGGGCCAAAAGAGTATATCGAAAATATTGTTTAGGGTGACAAAAAAATACCACGCAGATTTGATCCGTTAATATTAATATTTAGAGGTACATCTCCTTTAATTTAGATTTTTTAACTGCACTTTCGTTTTTGCTTTAAAGCTCCTTAACTATCGAGGTAAGAAAATTGTGTGCACATACAGTATGTCCACGGATGGACTTTACAATAGGACGAATAGACCAAAAATTTAAATGTTTAAAAAGTCGTGTATGGCAACTGCTTTTGCCTCTTAAAAAACAAGATTTACTTTGAGAATGGACCAAGACAAAACTACCTATATTTTTAATAATTCAGCAAAATGTTAAATAAAAAGGTTTTTAGAATTAAATAAGGATTCCATATTCAAAATTTCACATATACCAATCATGTTTTAAATCATTTTCACCTTTTTACGTAATTTACCTAGTTTTAATAGAACACAATAATTAATGTCAGTTTGTCAAATATATTTAAATGCAAAACTGTAAAAGCAGGTAAATTAGGTTAAAAAGGTGTAAATCACGATTTAAAAAAGATATGACATTAAAAACAAAATCTGGTTTATTTTATATGAAATTTTATATATGGGATCCTCATTAAATTCTACAAACCTCTTTTATTTTAAACTTTGCTGAATTATTCAAAATAAAGATAGTTTTGTCTTGGTCCACTTTTACATTTTTGTAGTTTTTTGGGCCCCTGTATAAAACAAAACAATTTTCTTAACGTGAATTTTGTTTTTACAAAAAGCAAAAGCAGTTGCCATACACGACTTTCCTTAACATTTAAATTTTTGATCCATTTGTACTATTGTAAAGTCCATCCGTGGGCATACTGTATGTGCACACAATTTTCATACCTCGATAGTTAAGGAGCTTTGACGTAAAAACGAATGTACAATTAAAAAGTTTAAATTAAAGGAGATGGACCTCTAAATATTAATATTAGGGGCTCAAATCTTTACTATATTTTCTTTTTGTCACCATAAACAATATTTTCGATATAATTTTTTGGCCCAGTTTAATACAGAGGCCATTATATGTGTGTGTCAACTTATGAATTTACATTCCCCTTAACTTTGATATTTTTTTATCGAGAACACTGACATAAGACATTTTTAAAAATTGATCGGATCTTTAACTCGTGTTGGATCCTGCTGACCCAGGTGAAAGCCAGGGTTAGTCGGTTTAAACAGAAGTGTCAAAATCAGCTGTTTCGCTGTTTAGGTTTAAATAAATTATGTTGTGATTATTATATCAGAAAAAACATAAAAACAATAATTTATTATTTATTCATTGTTTACAGCTAAAATATTGTTAAAATCTTTAAAAATAAGTGCATGACCAATAACAAGGCCAAAGGGTTTTGTTTTCTTTTGACACTAAGCCGATGAATGCAAGCCAAACGGAACATACGTATTTAGAAAATAATAAAAATCCTAGCAAATCTTAAAAACAGCTAATTGGATCAACCCAAATTAAAAACACCTAATAATTTATTATTGTGCTTATAAAAATACTGCAAAAACAAATATCTTTACAAACAAATCTATAAAATTGTTTGTGACAACGATGAAACACTTTATAAAAATCACTATAACACTACAACGTACACTTTACTTTCTAAGATCTTAAGTATATTACTTATATCATAAAAGTAACATACCTACGGATAAGAGAAACCATGGCATGCTAAAGTTATCGTACCGCTTTTGCGGCAGGCTTGGCGGCAGGCTTGTCATTTTTCCAGTTTACACTTTAAATGCGACGGTCGAAGCCTCGCCTCGTGTAACATCAGCGGTGGGGAGACACGTAAGCTTACTGAAATGACTAACTGGCGGTATTTCAACGAGAAACGAATAAAATTATATTGGGAGTTTTCGCATGACCCGTCCTTAAATCGGCTATTCCATGATAACTCTTATAATTTCCCTTACTCTATGCTTATATCAAATAACTAACCGTGGCTTACTTCAGCATTTATATACCCAATTTACCTTTTTCATACAATTCTGGACACAACCTTACTTCTCTAGATTATTCTACTTATTATCTTCATAAAATACTAGAGCCTAATTATACACTACTGTTATCTAAGCGCGGTACCATTTAACAATTTATACTTCCCAACACTTAATTGCGTTTTTGTGGTTGTTTTTGTTTTTATCTCGGATGTAGACTACACATTAAGCTGTTATACTAGGATAAGGAATCTCTTCTTTTATGATGTAACACAGTACTTAGAACTAATTACCTGCCTAACAAACTCTATTTTTATCGACTTGTAATACATTTATCCATTTTCATTTCACGGAAAATATCAGGGCAGTGTAAAACTAGTGATGTAATATTTGGTTTAAAAATATGTAAAGTCACAAAAATGTATTTGTGGATTAATATTTTTTAAGTTTAAATTTAGCTTGAAGACAAAGTCTTTTGTAGAATAAAATAATACACGCCTTTTAGAAAATTTTAGGTTAAATACTTGCTTACTTTTATTTGATTTTTATTATAATTTTATTTATTTTTGTGCATATTTACCCCTTTTAATATAATAATAATTTAATAAATATTGCATATTTGGTCATGGGTATGCGTGTAACTGCATATTTTAAAAGTAAGCAAAGCATAAATTTGCGCCTATTTATGTTAAATTTAGGTGCCTATTCCGCCCCTAACTGTATTAAAGACATTTACTAAATAACTTATATTTGATATTTCTAGTCTTTACTCGTTTCGTAAAGATGGGCATCAAAATCTTTTTAATTATCCAAAATATTTATCATTTTACTAGTTTTGTCTTCTTCGGTACACTCCTTAAAGAAAATTACTTAAAGCTACAAATAATTTTTTTCTTTGTAGTGGTTAATAAATCATCCTTGTTACATTTAAAAATAAATGTTAACAACACTTTCCTTCTTTCAAACATAAACAATGTTAACAAAGTGTGATTAAACTTCGATTATAATGAAATGTTTATTTTTTTACGTAATTTTAAAGGAAATCCTTGTTATTCTCAAGATTTTAGCCAAAAAATGTCTGTGATTTACTAAAAATCTCGTAAACATAAAGCTTGAATGTATATTTTTAAATATTTTATTACGATCTACTTACGCCCACATTATTGGTAAAACTTTTGGTCATAATTTAATACAAAAATATTCTTTTACAAAATATAATATGTACAGTGGCTCCCAAAAATATTTACACAGACACAATACTTATGTTCATTTGGATAATAAACACAGAACACAACAAAACTTTTAATTAAAAATTAATATTTTATTTAAAAAATAATTATATATTTTTTAAGTAAGTTAACAACAAGCATTTGAATGATTAATAAAAAAACAGTATGGTCAATATAAAATAGTAAATGACAAAGTACCAATTTTTTAGTCACAAAAATATACGGACGTGGAAATAAAAATAAATTTAAATATATTGTTTTATAATAAATATTATTTATTATAACCCCCTTGTTTTTACCCACTTCTTGTAAACGTCTACGCATAGATGAAAGTAACTAAACTATTTTTTTTAATACTTAGGGTCAATTTTATTGTATTTTCTTTGCAACTTACTTTTTAATATTTCGGTATTAAATATTTTATGTTTTTTTGTTTTTTTATTATTTTAAAATAATGTCAGGCGTTCCAATAAGGTTGTGGTCTAAGTACTTAGGAAGGATTATAATCACTTATAAGATAGCAGATATAAAATGACCATTCGCGACCCAATACCTGTACTACGCTGAGCAGTACTTATAGAGTGTAAATAGGGCCAAAATGTCCATATTCCCTGCACTTTTTTTTGGATTTTGTCTTAGGATGTATAAATAAATATGTCTGCCTATTATTCCGTCAATAAAAACCTATTTACTTACACCTATTGATGAAATACATACTACACGGCCACCTCTGTGTTCAGCAATTGGACAGGCATTTTGTCTTTTTAGCTTCTTGTTTGCTCTTTTTCACACCATTTGACGTTTATCTAATTAAAAATTGTTAAATTTTAACTCGTCTTAAGAAATAGGGGCATTCCAATAATTTTCAGATATGGAAAGGTATTCTTAGGCAGAATTGATTTGAACTTTAATATTTTTGCTGCTAATCTCGAGCTTCTTTCTAACTACTTGGCCATTATATCTATTCTTCCTGATGTAGCGATAAATATTTTCGCTACTCACTACTTTGCGATAATGGTTTTCTAAAAAAGTTTTCGAGCCACTAATTATAAGGTTTTGATGAGCTTCTATTCTAATTAATCGACAAGGTCTCTTTTATTCAACAATTTTTGACGACCGGTTTGCTTTTTTGGGGAGAATCCTTGCTTTATTTTTATAACCTAGGCGTGGAAAGATGAACACCCCGGCAAAGCGAATAGTCCCCATTATGCCCAAACTATTCGTTTGACATCAACCTCGCGGTTAGAGAAACTTTTGGCCATCATGTCTCAATAAGCGGCAAACACTTAAGCAAGAGGCCGAGTCGCGCAGCGTCTTGACGACGGTAAATTGTGTTTTCCATAAATAATTTTCAATATTTCGAGGCAAGTGCTTTGATGATATTTATTATATTATTTGTTTGTCATCGTTGGGCGTACCATAGTTCTATTGTATGTAAAAGTGGCTTCTTATAATATAAAAACAAAATTAACAGTCAAAAATGGCAGTGTTGGGCAAAGTGAATAGGGCAAAGTGGATATGGTATCCATTTTACCCGGGTTAAAGAATATTTAGTTGCAGATTATAAAACTCATATTTTGTTGAAAATGGTGAATAAATACAAAAACAAAACTAATTAAGACCATTAATTTAGGTAAATCTGGAGAGTTAGTGAAGGGTACTGATAAAAAGTATGGGATGGCTGATTCAACTCTATACAGGCTAGTCAAGAGTAGTGTCTTTACTCCAAAATTTGGCTGATTCCGTACCATTTTCATAAAAGCTAAAGGTCAATCTCAAAATCATAAATATATGAAAGAAGAGCAAAAAAGAAAAATAAAGTAAGAAATATTACTAAAAACTAAATGTAGCATCAAAAACATTCCTAGACTAACTGCTAAAGAAGTAACAACCAAAAAAGTTTCTTAGATAAAATATGATTTTTTGCGGTGAAATATATATTAAAGAAGATAATCCAATTGAAAATTGGATTCGTCATCGTACATGTCTAAAATGGTGTCATGAACAATGCTCCGTTTTGAAAGGCAATGAAGACTATACCTATCTGTGATAACCGCCATTCTTAATTTTTAAGATATTACCTTTAAACGTGAATTTAAGTTTTTTACTGTATTAAGTTTTGTTTATATAATTTTTGGATTTGTGTAATTAGAAGATGGTAATTCACTTTACTCGGGCACTCATATCCACTTTACCCAGGAGTCTGGGAAAAGTGAATAATATGAGACACATTTTTGAATTTTATTTTTAGTTACTTATTGTTTTACTTGTGAACTTAATTGAGTACAAAATATGTAGAAGGAATTAATAAATATTGATTTGTAGTATTTATTTTGTTGCTATCTCTTATACCTTTCTCGATAAAGTCTCAAACATCTTAAGGTATTCACTTTACCCGGACTTCCCCTACTCTTACTTAAGAAAAGAATTATTAAATTTTTCTAAAGGATCTTCATTTTTTGAGAGGAAATATTAAAGTGACATTTTTTTTGTGGAAGAAACGCCCATTCTTTGACTTGTCTTTAGGTACAGTTTAACAGGCTCCTGTTAATATATTAAAAAACTGCAGAAATAGGTCTCACATAAAAAAATATTAGTATTATTTATTCAGTTCTTATCGACTTTTATTAAACCGTCCGACTATTTTTGTGTCATAAAAAATGTGGCCAGAGTTTTTAATTAAAATTTCTAATATTGAATTGACATTTTTTTAGTATGTTTTCATTTAAAATAATTAATTAAAAATAAGACTTAATAATTATACATAAGAAATAAGAATTCAATATCTAGTTATATGTATATGTCCTGTATAAATGTAGTTTCAGTAGTGTCCAAAAATTTTGGGAGTCACTGTAAATACTTATTGCAATTGTAACTTAAATAATAGTAATCTATGTAACAAATGCATAAAGTGTCACTTTTTTAAAAATGGTAGTTTTACAGCCGTTAGGGGAGTGCAGCAATCCTTTGAGTAAAAAAGCAGTTTATGCAAATTTTTTTCTACGACCGTATAAAAAGTTCCTTACATATACATTATAAACATGTTGCCTTTTTATCTATTTATTCTTATTTATTAATTGATTTTTACACAGCCAATATTTTGCAACAAAAATCAGGCCCTTTTTTTTTTCTTTAAAAAAATTACTTTCTTCATAACTATGCACGTACGTTTATACAGGATGCTCGGAAAGGTGAGATCATATATAAAAAAGTTCTATCTCGCTTTGTTAAGGAGATATTGACCTTCAATATTGACTTAAAAACTGTTGCCACAGTAACAATGATATTTGGCAACTTAAAAACCTTATACTTATGCTTTTTTTTATAAGCAAACGGCTATACAGGGTGAGACAATTTTTTAACTTATTGTATGCATTTTTGACCCAGGTGGCAAATTTGATATATCTTTAATCGTTTGGTTCCTTCATCTTTTTTCTACAAAAAGGTATGCTTTTTTTTTTTTAAATCGATATTTTAAACCGTTTTTCAGAAAATCGCATTTTGAATCCAGACATACCAGCATTTTGTATGTAATAAAATTTTCATTTTTTTTAGAGTATTATTAAAATGTTGTAAAAATTATTAAAAATTCTGTTTTTTAGCCTCCTTAACTTTATAATACAGATAAAAACTGCATTTGTGCAATCAGATTTGTTCTATCTCTTTTAGTTTTCGCTATACCTTGCAAGGTCAACCAACAAGTGCCACCCTAGACTTAATAATATTACAGTAGATGCTATTTTTTTTATTTATTTATGAAAATTATTGTAAAATAATTCCAAAAGATTAATATACTTGTTCATCAATTTTATGTATTTCTTGGTAATATAAACTAAATGACACCTTAAAATACCCTCAATTCCGCTTTAGTGCCAATAATATTAACAACTTAATATTTGCACATGTACCGACCATATGCGGCAAATTAAGTGTAACATCATAAATCTTAAATATATCATTAGGTTTGAATATATCACAAATACACTGCAATAAATAGATATACTTTTATAAAAGATACTCCTATGCACATCTACGATGGAAGATTAAAGATATACAGAGTTGCACAAAATGCTTAAACGTTCAAAGATATAAATTTAATAAATTTAGTAATAAAGTATTTAATCCGGTTGTCCCAAGAATGGCACACGGTAAACATTGTAACGTTGTAAAAAAATATTAATTTCTCTACATTGCCTGACTAAATTCAGGACCTTCTCCTAACTTTTAAATTGTTTGGTATTTTTTTTATGAAAATTTGAGGACTTTAGAAAGACAATATAAACCAAATTTTGACGTGAAAATGACATATATAAATGTCAAACTAACAGCTCGGCGCCATTTTAAAAGAAAAATTAAATGAAAAAGGGGTCTTGTGGCACATTATTTTGAAGCTCCTGACGAGTACTTTATGAATTAAGAATATAAAATTAATACCTTTATCCACTACAAAATGACGTTTCTTTGAAAATTACCTGAATACTTCATTTAGATTGCCGTATTTTCCAAATCTAATAAAGATAGGTACACTTAATGTGGTAATTTCATAAAGCTCTTTGAACAATTTATTTAATGGTAATATTGGTAATACTATACAGAGTAGGACAAAAAGGATATATTTTTTTTAATGACGCACTCTGTATATTATATCACTATTAGAAAGATATTTAAAAGACCTTTAAGAAAATACCACACAAGGTATATCTGCTACCTTTCTTAGTTTAGAAGATATGGCCAACCAAATCAGGTATTCAAGTAATTTTTAGAATACCTTCATTTTTTTGGGAGATAAAGGTATTTACTTTTATTTTGGGGTTATAAAAACTCGTCAGGAGCTTTAAAATAATGTGTTACAAGACCCCCATTTATATCTGTCATTTCTTGTCTAAAATTTGGTTTATGTTGTTTTACTGAAGTCCTTAAATTTTAAGGAAAAATAACCAAACGATTCAAAAGTTAGAGGGGTGGTCTTGACTTTGGGCAAGTACTGTATTTGGTTTTTAATTTATTATAATGACTCTAAGAAAAAAATCCGGCACCTAGGATTAGCCCTGCCTATTGATCGGCAGTGAAAGTGTTAACCAGAGGACATTATGCTCACTAAACAATAAAATAAGACAGAAATGATATTTAATGTTTTTCCACTGCATCAATTACGTTACAGCAATATTGTAGTAACTGCAAAATATACCCTGAAAAAAAATAATACAAGGCAAGATTCCAATATAATTTAAACAACATTATTAAACCATTTATAACTGTATAAGCAATAGGTTAAGGTACATAGTTCAGTAAAGCAACAACAAAGAATGTACGATTAGTCATCCAATCCGGAAATGTTTACATGCCAGTATTTAGGTTCTGAATTTTATTTAAAATACATTTGACTGGTATTCAAATACCATTCGAATAGATCTATGTGTTTGGTATTATGTATTCTGACTGAATACTTTTTTGATCAGTGTTTGGTATTCTGGATTCTGAATATTATTTTTAATTATCCTGGTATTTAATAATGGTATTCGAAAACTAGTATTTAAATACCGGTATTCGAATACCGGTATTTGAATGCTAATATTAAAATACCGCGATATTTCAATTCAGGTATTTAAATAGCGGTATTCAAGTCCTCGTATTCTAATCCTAATTTTAAGTACTGTTTGATTATATTTTTATATTTGCAGTTCCCAACTAACAATTTAAGACGCCTTTAGTCGCCTTTACTAAGAATCACACGAAGTTTAACGTTTCCCTACTAATGGCTTTTCTACAAAAGTAAGCTGTTCTTTCGACCAATTAAATTAACGTCGTAATGATTGAAACATAAACGTTGCACCGGAAACGGTTGTCCTATTAACGTCTATACGTCGTTTTCTAAGCTATGGTCTTTAGGGTACTTATTTTGGAAGAGAAGCTAACGACGCTTTAACCTTTTTGAAAGCTACTTCCATCGTCGCAACGTTGACGATCGATTGGTTGTAGCAACCTAGCAACGGTTACGGGCCATTTCGATCCAAAGATTAATCTTTACCTGTCAGATGGCGCTAACATTGGTCTGATCTTAGTAAAAAATATGGTTGCGATCGCGACTACCTTCAGTCATTAAAAATTGTGAAACTAGAAACAAATCAAGGCAGCTATTTTGACTTTTTAATGTGGAAAAAAAGATAAAACATAATTCTAATAATTTATGGGCGATTTCATCATTCTGTTAAGAGAAAACGGTATTATAGATGTAGATATTATTTTAAAACATAATTAAATGTTTTTTTAATACTATATAATTTTCGAAAATTGAAAAAAGCATATTGTCTAATGTAAAACTGCTTATTGTAATGGCGCGCTTGTTTTTTCTTATGTTTTCGCCATATTATTTGTCAGTAAACTGCAGTTCGTTCTAAAATTTGGATGATATGCGAATAAATCACGGCGATTTAATCATCCCGTTCATGACAAAATATTAAATATAAACAACATCTTTATTACTCTGCCATGATAGTTGAGGTATAATTCTACGTCTGCTTATAAATTTACTAGAAGTTGCCAAAAATTATATTTTTAGTTGACAAAAAGGTACCAATTTTTACTAATAAAGTTTTCCTGTAGATGGCTTTTAGCCGAGCAAGTTACCTTCAGCAGCGTCCGAACGTCTCAAAAATCCAAACTAAATTGGTGCAATACAGAGTCGCTATGTAGGAATTTAAAACCAAACAACACAACGTTGCGTTGCGTTTGGCGACGTTGCGCCGTCCAATACTTGTTAGTTGGGGTTAGGCACTTAAATAAATAAGTATATCAAGTTAATTTTTTAAATAATTTTTAGGAAGTTGCGGCAACCCAATTTCGACAAAATTTGGTATGCGCGGCTTTTTGGGCCGCTGATCACTAATCTATTTTTTTTCGAATACGTTTCGTTCTTAAGATTTTGACTTTAAATTTTAAAAGAAAAGTTACCTTATTTTCACTATATTTTTCCCTCTTTATGCACGCAATTCTTAATTTAGACCTAAGATGGCACAACATTTTTAATTTTTACCTTTAAAATTTGACAGACTTGCAACAATTCGTCGTGCCGAATACCGCGCCACATACCCCCACATAGAACAGACGTGAATATGGACGAAATTTAAGTCGTTTCAGGGGCCTGGCAAATGATTCTACGGTGATTTTAAGTTTGTCGGTTTTTGCATCAAAGGAGCACGCAAATAGGTTGGTAGTTTGGATGGATGTTTGGTGAATTGTTGCAAGTCTGGACGCGGCTTAATGTGTACCTCTGTTAGGCGTATTTTTCACTTTTTTTATATATGTATATATGTTCATAAATAATATAAAGTCGAAAATAGAAAATTTTGTTTTTTTTTTTGGTGTAAGGATCCTTTCTTTTTCAAAAATATTCATGAAAATAATTCCGGGTATTCAAATACAGCTATATTTAAGATAACCTCGTATTCCCCCTTTTAACTTTAGATTTCTTCTGTATTTTGTTAGAAAAATTTAAAAAATATTACACTGGGAGCTGAAAGTTATTAAAAAAATGAAAAGGGGGGTCAACATCATACGTTTGTTAAATAATAGGTTTGTTTCAGCAGACTCTCAGAAATGTTTGCAACTGTTCGGATTCTGCGCACGTCAAATTTGTTGTTCAATCAGTGTCATGTTTGTAACATTATACAATTGTTTGTAGTTCCAGCAGTAGTTTTAAGGATGTTAAAAACATATTGAAAACTGTTTGAAAAGTTTGAAAACTTTCTTCAAATATTACTGACAAATTTTTAACATAACATTTCTTGTATTAATGTATAAGCAGTATGCACGCCATGTTTATTTTTTGTTCTAGCAGAAAACTGTTGTCAACATTTCTGAATAATTTTTTAAACAATTTCTGCGTTTTACGATTGTTGCTAACATGTTTCCAACATTCTGCTGGAACAAACCTAATAACGCTAGGACGATTTTTAAAATTTTAATTTTTCACTTTTAAGGGACACTTTTCAGTAAAAAACACGATTAAAAAATTGGCCAAGGTGTTTTTATAAAAATAAAAAGTGTTGGCAAATTAAAAAAACTTTACAGCGTTACCTCGTATATGATGTAGCAGTGCAGTAGTTTAAAAGTTTTGTGACAAACAAATTTTAAAAACAACTTGTGGATCACTAGAAAAGATATATTTTACCATTCATAAGAGCCATTCATGTATCTTTGTTAAATTGGCTCAGAAATCAAAATATTTTTACAATATTTTTATGTTTTTATCCTTCGCATGAGTAAAACAAATGTGCCAATTTCGCATATAATATCATCTGCGATATTGCAGAGGGCCTGTTAGCAATTAATTTTTTTAATGGGAAAGTTAAAATAGCTGAATACAAAAATAAACAACTTATATACAAACGGCAATTGCAGAAGTGTACTTATGCATTTTAAAATAAATTGTGGTTCACTGGTAGCATGGCTGTTGGTTTCAGCAAGGCACTACACTCTGGTAATGTATAATTAAATAGGAAAACACAGATGCGCTTACAAAAGAAATAGGATGGGAGGTAGCGCCAAAGAGCGTATAGTAAATTTCGTCGGTTGAAAAACGAACACCTTGAAATACTGATTTTGGTTTTTCTAGTTTAAAACGTAAAATGGTTTAACATCTAAATTTAATTTACTGTTAAAAAGTTGTATTGTTTAGGACCTTCAAATTAAAATAAATAATTTCTGATAACTCCAAAATCAGTTTTGGTTTTATAAAACTTTTAATACTGTAGATACTGTGATAATTGAATTTGTAATAAAATAGGCTTCTAAATTTTGATATTAAAATAACAGTTAAAAAAAAAGTTAATGATGGTCCTACGAAAACAAAACGTCGCAGTTCAAATAAAATACCACCTTTAGATAGAGCAGAAAAGTGGCAATGAAAAGTGCAATTTATTTTTAAATTCGATTTTAAACAAGACCAGGAAAAAAATAAAACCAATTTTTAATTTTTCGGTTTTTCCGGATATCTCCGGAAATACTCGGAATTTTAAAACTTTTTAAACGTCATATTATTAGGCATATAAAACCTCAACTTTGTTCCCATTTAACTGACTTCGTATCTCTTACCATTTCCAAGATGCCCATATAGGCCCTCCTTATCTTGGACACGTTGTATGGTCAATTACTTTTAAACCGACTGAAAAAAAAGGTTGTATGTTCGACACCTATTTTTTTTTTGTATGTTTCAATTATGGACAAATTTTAAAAGTTATATTTTTATTCATAAGAGTGTACTTCAGCGGTGGTCCCATAAGAAAAGCCCAGTTGGTTTCGCGAAAGACAAAGGGACTAGACTTATTTTTTAGGCAAAGCTGCCTCTAGTAGATATATGCTAACTATGACGGATGTTTAAACAATCAAGATAGTAAATAAAATATATAAAGTGTCAAAATGTTTTTATCTCTCCTGTCGTTGACATTTAGCCAAAAGTTCATATTTTTATTTTTTTTTGTGTGTAATTGCGTGTATTCTTTGTGGGTCAGGTGTTTTCGTTTATATAACCTATACCTATTAGGGGTAGCATTGCCGTTTTGTACGAATAATTTAGTTAAGAGAAAAAGGTACTGGTACTGTTTTTTTATTGGATCGTCACCGATTAAATGTTAATAATAAAAAACCAAAAAGAGTAAAATAAATTAAAACAAAAAAAATAAACCGACTTCAAAAAGATAAACTAAACTTAAAAAATTAGGAATAATGAATTAAAAAAAATATAGAAAAATTTAGTTGAGTAATAACATATGGTATTAAAGTATAAAAGTTTTTGTGTATTTAGTCACCAGCATTTGGTAGTTTAGCCGAATATTAATAAAAGGTAAAGTTCTTTGGGCATATGGCTCATCAATGACTGTAAAAATAAATAAAAAATAACCTATAAGAATTCGGCTACTATGGTTGGTTGTTTAAAAATTACGGAGTCTCCAAAAGAAAATGGAATACCCCGGGCCCGACCAAGACGGTGACACGTGTTTCGTCTTCGTTAAGACTTGTCAAACCGCTTCAGGTCGCTAGACGCCCTTGATGAAATCGCGACTGACTGTAAATATTCTTTCTGTCGTTCAGAACTAATAAATACAGACAGTGGCGCCATCCCACCAAGAAATTCAAAAACAACCAGCCATAGCATCGAGAGGTTAAAGGTGGTAGGTAAAAAGTGCGCCATCTAGTTGTATATGGCGAAAGTTAAAAATGCACCATACTGTTATGCCAAACAAACCATATGGAACTGGCCGCCCATCAGTCTGCGGGTTTGCAGAATTCGGATGAGTAGTTTTGCCAAAACCAGGTAGGTGGCGTACAGCAGTGACTGGAAAATATGATAAAAATCATATTGAAAGCAGTATTTTTCACCCAAACTGCGATATAATATTAAAAGTGAATGGTTCTTGAGCCTTGATATAAATACATTAATAAAAGGTAAAGTTCTTTGGGCATATGGCTCATCAATGACTGTAAAAATAAATAAAAAATAACCTATAAGAATTCGGCTACTATGGTTGGTTGTTTAAAAATTACGGAGTCTCCAAAAGAAAATGGAATACCCCGGGCCCGACCAAGACGGTGACACGTGTTTCGTCTTCGTTAAGACTTGTCAAACCGCTTCAGGTCGCTAGACACCCTTGATGAAATCGCGACTGACTGTAAATATTCTTTCTGTCGTTCAGAACTAATAAATACAGACAGTGGCGCCATCCCACCAAGAAATTCAAAAACAACCAGCCATAGCATCGAGAGGTTAAAGGTGGTAGGTAAAAAGTGCGCCATCTAGTTGTATATGGCGAAAGTTAAAAATGCACCATACTGTTATGCCAAACAAACCATATGGAACTGGCCGCCCATCAGTCTGCGGGTTTGCAGAATTCGGATGAGTAGTTTTGCCAAAACCAGGTAGGTGGCGTACAGCAGTGACTGGAAAATATGATAAAAATCATATTGAAAGCAGTATTTTTCACCCAAACTGCGATATAATATTAAAGTGAATGGTTCTTGAGCCTGATATGAGTACATTAATAAAGGTAAGTGCTTGGGCATATGGCTCATCACGACCGATAATAAAGTATACAATGGCCTATAACATGGTTGGTTGTTTGTGAATTAGCGGAGTCTCCAAATGGAACTGGCTCGATCAAGACGGTGTCACGTGTTTCGTCTTCACAACAGACTTCAGGCCGCTTCAGACGCCCTGATGAAATCGCGACCGACTGTAAATATTCTTTTCTGTCGTTCAGAACCAAATACAGACAGTGCGCCATCCCACCAAGAAATTCAAAAACAACCAGCCATAGCATCGAGGTTAAGTGCAGGTAAGTAGTGCCATCTAGTTGTATATGGCGAAAGTTGAAATCGCACCATACGTTATGCCAAACAAACCATATGACCGCCGCCCATCGTCTGCAGGATTGCTGGATTCGAGAGCTTAGCCAAAACCAGGTAGGTGGCGTACAGCAGTGACCGAGGTACATGATAAAAATCATATTGAAAGCAGTATTTTTCACCCAAACCGCGATATAATATAAAAGTGAATGGTTTCTTGAGCCTTGATATAAATACATTAATAAAAGGTAAAGTTCTTAGGCATATGGCTCATCAATGACCGTAAAATAAATATAAATATCCTATAAGAATTCGCTACTATGGTTGGTTGTTTGAAATTACGGAGTCTCCAAAGAAAATGGAATACCTCGGGCCCGACCAAGACGGTGACACGTGTTTCGTCTTCGTTAAGACTTGTCAAACCGCTTCAGGTCGCTAGACACCCTGATGAAATCGCGACTGACTGTAAATATTCTTTCTGTCGTTCAGAACTAATAAATACAGACAGTGGCGCCATCCCACCAAGAAATTCAAAAACAACCAGCCATAGCATCGAGAGGTTAAAGGTGGTAGGTAAAAAGTGCGCCATCTAGTTGTATATGGCGAAAGTTAAAAATGCACCATACTGTTATGCCAAACAAACCATATGGAACTGGCCGCCCATCAGTCTGCTGGGTTTGGCAGAAGTTCGGATGAGTAGCTTTTGCCAAACAACAGACGGGTGTACCTACCACCTTTAACCTCTCGATGCTATGGCTGGTTGTTTTTGAATTTCTTGGTGGGATGGCGCCACTGTCTGTATTTATTAGTTCTGAACGACAGAAAGAATATTTACAGTCAGTCGCGATTTCATCAAGGGTGTCTAGCGACCTGAAGCGGTTTGACAAGTCTTAACGAAGACGAAACACGTGTCACCGTCTTGGTCGGGCCCGGGGTATTCCATTTTCTTTTGAGACTCCGTAATTTTTAAACAACCAACCATAGTAGCCGAATTCTTATAGGTTATTTTTTATTTATTTTTACAGTCATTGATGAGCCATATGCCCAAAGAACTTTACCTTTTATTAATGTATTTATATCAAGGCTCAAGAACCATTCACTTTTATATTATATCGCAGTTTGGGTGAAAAATACTGCTTTCAATATGATTTTTATCATATTTTCCAGTCACTGCTGTACGCCACCTACCTGGTTTTGGCAAAACTACTCATCCGAATTCTGCAAACCCGCAGACTGATGGGCGGCCAGTTCCATATGGTTTGTTTGGCATAACAGTATGGTGCATTTTTAACTTTCGCCATATACAACTAGATGGCGCACTTTTTACCTACCACCTTTAACCTCTCGATGCTATGGCTGGTTGTTTTTGAATTTCTTGGTGGGATGGCGCCACTGTCTGTATTTATTAGTTCTGAACGACAGAAAGAATATTTACAGTCAGTCGCGATTTCATCAAGGGCGTCTAGCGACCTGAAGCGGTTTGACAAGTCTTAACGAAGACGAAACACGTGTCACCGTCTTGGTCGGGCCCGGGGTATTCCATTTTCTTTTGAGACTCCGTAATTTTTAAACAACCAACCATAGTAGCCGAATTCTTATAGGTTATTTTTTATTTATTTTATTTATTTACAGTCATTGATGAGCCATATGCCCAAAGAACTTTACCTTTTATTAATGTATTTATATCAAGGCTCAAGAACCATTCACTTTTAATATTATATCGCAGTTTGGGTGAAAAATACTGCTTTCAATATGATTTTTATCATATTTTCCAGTCACTGCTGTACGCCACCTACCTGGTTTTGGCAAAACTACTCATCCGAATTCTGCAAACCCGCAGACTGATGGGCGGCCAGTTCCATATGGTTTGTTTGGCATAACAGTATGGTGCATTTTTAACTTTCGCCATATACAACTAGATGGCGCACTTTTTACCTACCACCTTTAACCTCTCGATGCTATGGCTGGTTGTTTTTGAATTTCTTGGTGGGATGGCGCCACTGTCTGTATTTATTAGTTCTGAACGACAGAAAGAATATTTACAGTCAGTCGCGATTTCATCAAGGGCGTCTAGCGACCTGAAGCGGTTTGACAAGTCTTAACGAAGACGAAACACGTGTCACCGTCTTGGTCGGGCCCGGGGTATTCCATTTTCTTTTGGAGACAGGTTTTTAAACACTTTTAAAACTGTATGCTAGAATATCAAACGCTTGATAATGGTCTGCCATTGTTGTTTTCCGGTATTAATATTATCTAATATATTTTTTAATTGCCAAACGGCAGATGTGGTCAAATACATTTAAAATTTACCAAAACTCGAAAAATGTCAACTGAGCTCCCGCGAAGTTCGCTGCGTTACAGTTAGTGACTCCCATATCATGTATGGTAGGTCAAGAGGCCCCACTGCACAAAACCTGTTCAAAAATATACAGGTAACATTTCACTGGCTCTTAGACTATTAGGATAATTGGCATACTGAGTATAATTGTTGTAAGGTTTTCTCTTAGGCCTTTACATACACTTAGGCCAATAATTTTCCATAAATAAAATATAGAAACAGCTGAAAGCCGCTATCTCAGTAAAAAAAAAAAAAACTGACCGGTTGGATACTTTCCGCCTTTTTGTTTTTGACTACAATTTTTTGGGTTAAGATCGCATATTTAGTATAATTTTTAAAATGGTTTAAGGCTATCTAAGGAGATAAAAACCCCAAAAATCCTATTTTGGCCAAAAAATAATCGGTTATTATTATTTTTTAACTACCTATAAATAGCATATAAACCTAATAAAAGTTTAAACTTTTTGATAAATAAATAGTTATTATAGGGGTTACAGTTTACTTGCATTTTAACTTAATAAATGTAATTAAATTAATTATTTATGAGGATAACCCACTTTATTTTAGTTAACACTTACTCCCAACTAATCATAAAAAATTAGTAAAAAATGTTTTTATTACTTTTAATGCTTTCTAATTTAAAAGTTACAAAAATATATTTTTTCCATTTTTTCAAAGTAATATTTTCGCGATTTTAAATCACCCTGTATATCATAGGGCATTTTTATATCATAGCTTTTAGCATTTTATACAAAGCAAAAGTTTTATAAAAATAACTGTTTTTCGTAATATTATTTTTTTACAGGTATATCTAAGTCCATTCTTGGACATACTGTATATTTATTAATCTCGATACGGTTATTCTGTAATTGTAATTTATTTAACAAGTGCATAAAATGGTACTTTTTTGCAAATAGGAGGTTTAACAGCGTGAGCAGTTAGGCTAGTGCGTCAGTCCCTTGAGTCAAAAAAGACACCTTGTGTTGCATACTATATTTTTTTCTGCTACCGTAAAACTTCTGTAAATATATTCTGCAAATTATCTGATTTTATTAATATTAAAAATATTTAATAATTTTTTATTTTAACCAAACAGTCAAACTTTAAATTTACTGACATGACCTGACCTAGAAGTAATGGCGAAATTTATGATAACTTGATCTGTTGGTTTAGGTGACGTCGCGTTTATTGTAATATTGAATAAATTGCCAGTGAAATACATTCTAGTAGGCACTGACACAAAACAGTAATTTAAAGTGTAAAAAAGCGTTAACTTGTTAATAAAACTTACATATTTAACCACTTTTGTAGTATACTAAAATAGAGTATTTTATTTTGATAAAGATTAGAAAATCAATATTTTTATATTTTAAGGGGCATAGGGGTACTTACTATTCTTTTTTTTCATAAGCTGACGATCTGTGGTCAGGCTTGTTTATTTATACAATATTTTGACCAGCCAGTAATGAATTTGGCTTTATGGTAATAATAATACTTTTAAAACCTTTTAAGGGAGTTCAATTTGACGAGTCTACCACGAATATTCATACCGCCAGATATGGAAGCGGCGCTTTAACCCATCCTGTCAATGTCAAATGTTTCGGGTGTCGGACTGGGCAAACGGGTCTCTTTTTTTGTCGGACAAGTTTACATTAATGTTTTACACCCCATTTTTAAACATTGTACCGAAAATCGTAAGGGTTATATAGTTACGAAACCCGTCCAATCCTATACCCAAAACATATCCGTGAGTCTTATGGTTTCGTGACTGCAACCCTTACGATTTTTGGCACAATGTTTAAACATTTCATGTAAAACATTGTCCGACAAAAAAGTGACGCGTTTGCCCAGTCCGATACCAGAAACATTTGACATCGACAGGCTGGGTTAAAGCGCCGCTCCCATATGGCGGTATAAATATTCGTGGTAGACTCGTCAAAAGGAACCTCCCTAAAAAGGTTTTTAATGTGTTATTATCATAAAGTCAATTTCATTGCTGGCCCAGGGACTATTATATTTCAGTTGTTTAGTTACATAAATTAAAATAAACCATAATTTATTCATTTGACATTGTTTTAAGGATAACTAAAAGTTGTAGCAGCCGGCGAACCTTCGTTTTATTTGCATGAAAAGGGTTTGACTGAGTGTTTTATACAGCTTCCGGTTACAATTTTGTTAATTAATGCCTTTCCAGGGGTACGTATCACGTTTGAAATGTTCAAGTGCAAATTAATTTTTGCGGTATAATTCCTTAATGCCTGGTTATTTATAATTACCTATAAGGTTGTTAATTAAGTATTTCTTTAGGTATTACTGACAAGAAAATATTTCAGATACTATACCGGATGTCAACAAGATTGTTAGACAAGCTTTAACTTCTAGAGTATTAGATATATCAAAATGTGACTTGGTATAAGTAAATGTAATAAAAAAAAGAGTGTTTTTAGTTACTTCCGGCCTAACCGGAACTAGTCAAATTTTAAACTTTTAGATAAGTATATTTTACCATATTTGGATTCTTCGGACATTTTTATCTTTAAAAATTTTTTCGCCAACTTAATTTTTTGGGAACCGATTGTAGTATAGCATCTAGGTGGCTATGATCCTATATTTTTGACTTTATTTTTAATCTGATTGCAAATAAATTTGGTAATATTAGATTCTCCAAAAAAAATCCTTTATTTGAAAAGTGCTTTCCTTAAAAGGGTTGTCATTTCAGAAATAATAGTTGGACACAAAAATATAAATTTGCCATTTTTTTCTTATTCCTATCTTTCATATTAGTCATTATAACCTTGGGACTCAATTTTACTAACATTATCTAGGGACCCTAAAACAATGTGCATTTAAATGGCCACCAGGATGCAATAATAGAAATGGCTTTTAAAAAATCAAGTAAGCCTAAAACTTTTTAAAATATTACATTCTAACTAATAATTGTTTTACTTGAAAATTCAAAATTGGAGCCATTTCTGGTTAAACCGGAAGTGCCTGGAAAGTAAAAAATATGAAAAATCTCTTCTTTTTCTATACCATTTGTTGTTGTTTAATACTATAAAAGGTCTGGCTTGTCTAATAGATTCCTTGACACCCGGTAGACACGTTTTGGCATTATAAAGAATAAATTATTTCTTGTTACTAACATTTCATTTTAGGAGCAATACAAAAATGATGGTAAAGTAAAAAGTTTATTTCAGCATTGTATTCTAAGGAATCCTAATTCAGCTTAAGGATAAAATCGGATTTAGCTACAATTAAGCTAACATGTTTTTCTTGTAAATATGATAAATGATTTAGTAAAAGTGAATCTGTAAACAATTTAAGAGTTAAGGAATTATGATTATTTTTAATAAATGGTACGCCCCATAAAGCATGGATTTTTATTCGTTTTTAACAGGAAACTTTTATATAGTGTCCTTTAAAAATTAAAAATCTGAGGTTACCATGGTTACCGAGTTGGATGCTGACCAAACTTAACAGTAATTTAATTAAAAATAAACGTATTAGCCTAATTGTGAATATTTTTTTTTGCAACAAAGTAAAATGCATCATGTTGAAAAAGGTCCCGTAAGTTCAGTCCTGACTTAATCTATTTGACCAAAATTGGCAAACCCAGAGAAAACATTTACCTTACGCCTTATAGGCCCTTTAAAAATGAAAAAGATAGACGCAACAGATAAAGATATTATTAGTAAAAAAGTGTGCAAGTTTAATTTGACCCACACTGTATGTTTGTATAGTATTTTAAAAATAGGCTTTTTAATCGCAATTTAAAAATATCCTGTTTAAAACCGCAAAATTTGATTTAGTCTAATACTTTATTTCTTGGTGTGGAAATTTATATAAACACAGTAATTTATTTAAAAAGTGCATAAAGTGATACCAAAGACAATTATAGTTTAGTGAAACTATAATTGTCTTTGTTGATACTTTTTTACAAATGGGAAGTTTGACAGCACGAGCCGTTAGGCGATTACGGCAATACCATGAGTAAAAAAAGACACTTTATGCATATGTTACATACTATATTTTTCTATGACCGTATAAAAATTTCCCAAATTACCAGTTTATACATGTCTTCTTTATATAAGCTTATTAATTTTAATTTTTGTACCTACTTTTTGTAGAAAAAAATACTAAAAGAGTATAAGGTCTTTTTAATTTCTTAGTCATTCAAATTTATTATAACTGTTAATTTTAAATAATTTCTATTAAATTTATTCACAAACTGTCAAATTTTAAAACTAGTGACACATAAACTAAAAGAAATAATGACGAAATCAAAGGTAACTTGACCGTTTGGTTCAGATGATGTCGCGTTTACTGTCACATTGCATAAATTGATATTTTAGTTTATTATAGTAGGCATTGATATAAAACACTAATTTAAAGTGTGGATAAAGCTTCGAAGTGTTAAAAAAGGTAATTTATTCAACACTTTATGTATTGTACTAGAATGAAGTACGTTAATTTCATGTTAACGATTAAAAAACAGCATTTTTTTTAACGGTTGTAAAAAAATGTATATTTAAACGATAATAATGAAAAATCGCACCGAAATTTAAACCAAGTTAAATTTTAACTTTTTAGTCTCGTTTACCTTTGTAATATTAAATTTTTTCGTAATGCTTTCCAGTTTTAAAATGTATTTTACCATTTAAATACATAAATGTCTGTCACGTAGCCACTTTCCGCCTAAACTTAACAATGAAGTCAAGGATTTTAATTTCTGCCTTGCATCTGCATATTTTACACGTACAATTTAATGACGTTTTTGCTGTTAATATATTTAAATATCAGCGCCACGCAAATTATCCAATTCTAAAATGCAGATTTTACTTATAAAAAGCGAAGTCAGATATGCATAAAGAGAAATTATTTAAACAAACCAAATTTAAACCAAAAATGACATACCTCAGCTTAAAAAAGTTTTTATATTTTTTGCAAAATTTGATTTCGGCTAGCTTTTTTAATATTATGAGGTTAATA